>JAVGVS010000586.1:0-199122 GCA_032718565.1 Distichodus sexfasciatus | reverse complement strand
GTGTAGCATGTTCCTAGCATGATGCTAGTGTGATTAGCATGTTGCTAGCATGACATTTAGCTGATTAGCATGTTGCCAGCATTATGCAAACTATATTAGCATGTTGCTAGCAACATCATTAGAATGTCGCTATCATGATGCTAGAATGCTTAGCATGTTGCTAGTATTATGCTAACAATATTAGCATGTTGCTAGCATTATGCTGACTATATTAGCATTTTGCTCTTAACATGATTACCAATATGAACCAATATTGTCATATCACTGCTATACCAGCACTTTAAATGTTGTTTTTCACAGAGAACTGAAGGAAACATTGTAATATTGAGGCCCAAGTTTTGCCACGGCAAGCACCACTCACATTTTCTTCAGAAAATGTACCTCTCTAGTCTTAAATTATGATCCTTGTTGCTTTGAGGTTATGTAAATTTTGACTGATTATTTTACATTCATACAAATAAAGAGTTAAATGCGAACTGGCCTGTTTAATTACGTATAGAATTTTTATGTGGGAAAATGTTTTTCAAAGTTGGGAATTTTTAATTTTTTTAATTTTCTATACAAATAGCATGCTTAAATTATGGTGAGTGTTGTACAATGTTTTAACTGTAAAAAAAAATTATTTGTTGAAAAGCCATGTGAAAATTTCGTAAGTTTTGTGGCAAACAATTTTTACTGTTATTTTATAATTAAAAGTAATAATATGTATAGAAAGCATTCATTGTTAGAAAATATCAATTATATCATGTACTGTAAATGCTCTAGGACCTACAAGTATGAGACATTAACCCTGAATACACACATCATACATCGCACCCCACCACCGCATGCAGCACGCCACTGACAACGTTTCGTTTTTTCAGAATAAACAGCAAAAACAGCGAGAAAAACCGTGGCACCTGCCCCGGAAGTGGCACGGCGAGCTGCCACTGCCAGTAGCGACTAGTGGCAGCTGCTAGGAACTCTGGCAGCTGCCAGTGGAAATCTGTGGCATCTGGGGATGCCACCGGAAGTGGCACCGCGAGCTGCCACTGCCAGAGAGAGCGCCAGCCCCTGCAGCCTTTCGATCACGGGGAACACACCCTACCGTTACGCCACCAACTGCCCCAAAAAGAATTGCTTTTAACAAAAGCAGGAACGGCGCACCGTGTTTAATAGTCGGCGTACATACCAGACTAGCAACTATAGCACATATTTTAATCACCACGAGCTAAATTACCGGATGACTTTCCGCAGCACCGCGTCTACACGTTAACCACTTGATCACCACGTCGCTTTTGACGATTTAATCTCTTTTTGGCAACTTCTACTATACTAATTCAAACCATCAAAATGCTAACGGGCACTTATTATTGTAAAACACAAAGGTAATAATTTACGTTAAGCAGGGGATAGTCCTGGCGCTGCTCCTTCCTTTTCCAACAGATTCGCCAAACTTAAGCCTTGTGCTGAAAACGCGGGTAACGTTTGAATCAGCACGTGCGCAATGGGACGTCCAAATTGCACATGTGCGGATTCAAATGCGTATGCTTTTTTAAAGATTACACTTTACTTATAATTTCTGTGTTTATTTGCAGAGACAATGATCTAATTTAACAGTGTGAAAAAATATATAGTAAAACTTATTCTTTACATGCAATTCATTTATAAAGTTAATTAAATGTGTATGTATTCAAAATTCTACTTAAGAAATTCTAGTTCTCACTGAATCTTAATTTTACAATGTAGAAATTATACAGTTAATTAAATAAATTTTACTACACCACTACTCCACTGTATCCAGCAGTGTTTCCGCCTGTCAGTAACCTTTTTTTAATCATAGCACTAAGCCAAAGAATGTCTCTTCAACTAAAAACTGTGAGCTTGTTTCTGCCTAGAATAAACTTGGCTTTTTAAGGGTGGTCTTGGTCTAGCGGTTAGAATACTCACCTCTGGACCAAGAGGGTATGGATTCAAATCCTACCTCCAGCAGTATCACCGGTCCCTGATCAAGACTCATAACACTAAACTGCCACCAAGGAGACTGAAATTAGGAAGTTGCTGTGGATAAGAACCTGGCGCTTTGTCTAACAAGGTGATCAATAACAATACAAATTTGTTGAACAGTCTTTTTTAATCTTTTTACTGGTCATTTGGTGCTTGATATTTTATGCCATAACTATTTGTATTTATTCATTATTGTTGTGCTTAATTCATGTTAAATGCAGTCTAGATCTGTTAACACAATATCGTTTGTACGTATAAATTCTACTCCCCAAGCATTTATTAAAACCTTTAACTGCACCCAAACCACCACATCATTATACTGAAAATGATGTTTACTTCTCATGTGTGGATGGCTGATGCTTTACTCCAATCATAAATTAAAACAATAATAAAACAATCTAGAAAGAAAACAAAAGTCCAACAATGATTTTTTTAAATTAAAAAATCATTAATAATGTTCTAAAATGATTATCATTAGAGCATACAGCACAGAAGGGTTCCAGCATAAAGAGTCTTTAATGTCTCACTCATGCACAAATAATAACCAAAGTAATAACATTGTATTGTGAGCATAAAGAGCATAAAGCATTTTATAACACAGGAATCATCTAGTAATCAAAATAAAACAAGGAATTCCATTTATTGTTAATTTATTGTAAGAGGTGTACAACTGTTTGTTTGGGAGCAACATATTTTGCATGTGTTAGTAATAAACCATGAAGAATAATGTGATAACGTCTTTCATTATAAACACACAGAGCAAGGAATAGCCAGAGATAAGAGACTATAGACTAACTGCAGTTTTGGGATTATTATTGCTGGCAGCTAAAGTAGATAAAGTAGAAAAGTATGGATAAAATATATAAATGGAGTAAAATAATGTAGCACAAAAAACTTGAATTCATACATGAATGCCATGACTGAATTTGTTAATTGAATCCAAGCTTTCAAAATACTTTTTACTTAGTCATTGATTTTTTAAATATTTCTTTTCAGAGAAAATAATTACACATCTTGAGCTTTTTTCTTTTTAAATCATTGTTTAGATATCTAATAATTTTCATATCCAAATATCTTTATGGAATTTCAGTCATTTGGTCCTTCACTTTTTGGTAATATCCTCCTCAACAACATCATAGTCTGTAAGCAAAGAACAGTACAATTATCCGTTAAGATAAAAAAAAAAAAATCAACAATTGTAACTATTTTATTCCTAAACACATTCACATTTACAGCATTTAGCAGACACTCTTATCCAGAGCGACTTACATTTTTCCAATTTCAGGGACAGTTCCCCTGAGAGCAACTTAGGGTTAAGGGTCTTGCTCAGGGACCCAGTGTTGGTAACACCAGAGGACGGATTCGAACCTACAACCTCTTGTTCCAAAGGCAAGTGTTCTACCACTAGGCCACCAACACCCTTGGACATAAATGGACATGGCAGGGCATAATTTACATTACCATTGCACTATAATCATTCATTCATTATCTGAACCGCTTAATACCAACCAGGGTTGCGGGAAACCGGAGCCTGTCCTGAGAACTACGCGCGCAAGGCAGGGAATAACCCTGGGTATTTAGAGCCGCCATTTAATTGATAAATCATGCTTTTTAGACTGTGGGAACCAGAGCACCCGGAGAAAACACACACGAAAGAGCATGCAAACTCCACACTGAAAGGCTCTACGACTGACCCGGGGATCGAACCCAGGACCTTCTGGCAGTGAGGTGGCAGCGCTAACCACTCCGTCACAGTGCCGGCCCACTAATAACATGTACCTTATTAAAGGAATGGCAACACTAAGACAATGTGCAAGTCTACAACAACAAATCGCCAAAAATTAATAAACTCAACTTAAACTGCATCTACTGTGTTGACTAACCTGCGAAGTATGCTGACTCCTGTCCAGAAGGCATGACGTCATCATAATTCCCTGCTGCATAATCTACACCAACATATGCAGACAGATATTAATGGTAATTAGGCCTCCAACGGTTAGTCAATGTAATCAGCAATGATGATTAGAATAAAATGGTCAACAGATAATTTATCTTTTTAAAATTAGCAACAATTCCATACTTTTGCCAAGTGGCTGTAATAACAGTACAGTAATATTTATGTACGCACAACACCTGCACCACAGTTCAAAGCGTTTGTTAACAATTATTTTATTTAAATATACATGATTATATAAAATCATTTTAAACAATACTTAATAAGTATTTTGAGTTATTTGTGCATTATCTCTCTATTCAAAAGACCACTTGCAGTTCAATTAACCATGTCTTTCTTGCAGTCGTATAACGTAGATTAATTATACTACATAATAAATGGTACAAATACTGTATATCTGATTAAGTTATTCAAATTCATGATTCATGGATCATTAATTTAATTTGCTACAGGACCTTGTAATGTGAGTGAGAGACTAGACAAAAGGAGCCATGCTCACAAGAAGCAGAGATGGAGGTTGTGACAGAAATAATAACTGACTAAACAACTATTCAAAAAAAAAGTATTCATTTGTGGCAGCATTATAAAAAAGTACTTAATTTTTTTAAACAAACAAACAAACCTGCTCCAGTATGTGGATTCTGTCCAGCACTAATGGCATCATCATAGATTTCAAATTTACCCTCTATGTACAGACATAAAGAACATTATTAATTCAGCAAATGGATGAATTTAGAATTTTTATGTTTACATATGTTTTACAATGTTTTATGTTAACTTTTTATGTTGATGGTTTTAATGATGACCACATTAACTATGGTATCAACCATTCACCTATGGTAAAATGGTAAATGGTATAACAACCAAATAATTTCGTTGATAACTTGCAAATTAGTTGCAGCCTCACATATCTGTATTTGTCCAAAGTTCCATAATAAAGTGCAGATGACTGATATTCTATTCTAGAGGAGAAGTTGTAAAACAGATACAGTACATACCTTCTTTACTAACTGATTTTTGTCCATCAGTGGTGACATTGTCATATCCCTCTGGTATCTCTTCTGTCCCCAGTTCACCTAATTAACAATGTTAAATCTTAAGAAATATATTTCAAAGAGTTTAATTGACTTTGCATGGCATTTAATAAAGAAATCACGTAAGACAGATATCTACTTATCAGGCCACTGGTTGTTGTGGCATCATCATAATATTCAGTGTTTTCCTCATTTAGAGGCTGTCCTGTAACAGAAAAACTGCATAAAATATCTAGCTCTGATAGTTATAGTGCAAGATACACTACTACTAGTTTTCTAGTTTTTAGATCATATAAATGTTATTTTGCATTGTTAATGACTGACACACTGTTACATTTTTTATCTGTATAAAATTAGTCACATACATGCATCTGTCCTATTACCTGAAATGAGCTGCTCATCCACATCCTCATATGCATGTTGGGATTCAGGTGGGATATTTCCTAAAGAAAGAGAAGTGTATGTGTAGTCGGTTTAATCTTATATATGTTTATGGACAAATTTGAGGTATTTGTTCTGATGATGCATATAAATATAATATTAAATATAATCCTCATCACTCACTCTGTTGAGTTTTTAAGGGGGTGTGTTTAGTAGCAAATCTGTAGTCAATCTCTTCATAGACTGCCTCAGGCTGAGTCTTAGATCTCCTCTTAGAGAGCACTGTGAGTGGAGACAGAGAGAAACATGAGGCCAGATTGAATGCAGATTTAAGGTCAGATTAACTGTATAGTAGTTGGACTGTAACTAATCACAGAATCTGACCCTGTTGCTTTTCATGGGGATCAAAGATGAGTTCAAATTTAAACACAAACCAGAATTAAATACAAGAAAACTGGGAGACCCCCAGTGATTGCCCGTTAAGGCAGCCAATAAATTGAATGTGACGCTGCTACCTCTCCTGAGTTTTCTGTTCTGATAAAACAGCACTAGCAGAAGCACTAATGCCAGTAACAGCACCATCCCCAGCACCAGGAGGCTCACATAAGCTGGACTTTGTGGAGGAGTTGTTATCCTCTCTGTCTGAGTGACTGTAGAATAAATTAGATAACAAAAATGTACACTAGACATTTATATTCTGAAATATGTCGAAGGAAATGTCAAAGAGACAAAAAGACAACCTGTAGTGGTGGATGTGGTGGTTCTTAAAGGTGTGGTAGGAGGATGAACAGATATTTCTGGGAAAGCAGAAAAAAATCTTAAGAACATATCTCTTTTACATCTACTGTACATGTATGGCATTTCCTCCCTGGAGAAAACTGGGATTAATTTATAATAATTAGCTGAATTCATATGTTATTACTTGCATCCCCCTGAGTTGTTGATGGGAGATAAAGCATCACACAAATAGTACTGTCACAGCATAAAATCCTGCCCAGCGGCAAGACAGGTGACTGCTGAAGAGGATAAGGACCAAGGAGAGCGATCATCTGTCCTGGTTACAGCACCATTGTTTTGGACAGTCACAGAGCAAAAGGTCACGGACCCTTTTAATGAAGCTATAAGGTGCAGCCTTGGGAGGATAAAAGGAGACCCAGTGCAAAGCCATGTGGTCAGTTAAATAGCACACTACTGGACAGTAAGACCAACCAAATTATTTATTTAATTAATCTATTTTAGTTCCAGGATTCTCTTTTGTTTGTTCTCTCTCTCTCTCTCAGATACCAGTGTGGACCTGTGACCAGCTTGAGGGCAGTGTACCCTCACTGAAGGCACCACTACCTGAGAACCCTGACAACCTACTTCCTTTCCACTGCCTTTTGTTTTTTCATTGGTTCTCACTGGCGTGGAAATAAACACTCCCTCTCTGGGCGTATTCCTGGACAACTTTGTCGTTTTATGCACTTCTTCCAAGTGGCTCATGACAGTACACACAACCAATTGTCAGTATTTTGGGGTAACACCAAGAAAAGATCATTTATTGCAGTAAATGACTGCATAAATCAACACACTCCTCTGACCTGCACATGTGACTCCAGCATCGTTACTGTGGGAGCAGTGGGTTTGTTTCTTCAGGGAATGAGGACAGTCCCACAAGTGAATCTCATTCCCTCTACACTTCACTCGGCTCAGCCAGATAGAGCCTTCACCAGCACCGAAGGCAGCACTCCCATTTGCACTCAGCGCCGGCCCACAGCCCAACTGCCTGCAGACCACCTGAGCGTCCCTGATGTCCCACAGATCATCACAGACGGTGCCCCACGCAGTGTTATGATACACCTCCAGCCTCCCAGAACAGCTTCCCTTTGTTCCATTTAACCTGAGTGGCAGGTGATCTACATCACACACATCACACAACATGAATCATGTCTGTAGCCACAGAACCAAAAATATAGCATAATACAGAAATTGAAATGTTATCAAACCTTTTTATAGTTTGACTTGCCAAAATAGTAAAGAATGCAGAGATGCAGAGACTAAAAGATGCCCATTTTGAAGAGACTTGTATTTATTATTAATAACAGTGGAGTTATTTCTAGTTACTGCTTTGAATTGCTTTTAATTGGATAAATGTTTTATTGATAAACCTTACTTACTTGAACACTGTCTCTGGTGGGATGATTTCAGATTTTTGTGTAGCCCATAATCACTCTCCCCTATATTATGACAAAAGAAAAATAATAATTGTGGTGAGATATTTTAAGGACTAACCATAAAGACAATAAGGCTTGATCAATAAGACAGCTTTAGCCAGATTAAGCATTATGCATTGCACATAGTCATTTGTGCAACCATCGTTTTGTTTTAACTCTACAGCATTTAAAACTATTACACTAAAGGACCTCTTACCAGAGCAGGTAATATGTGCCACCTCACTGCTTTTATCACATGTGTTCTGACCCCAGGGGGAAGATGGACAATGCCACAGAGAGGGGTCATGTTTCCTACATTTAAAATCATCCAGCCAGTTAGGAGCTGATTCCACTCTGGCTCTTGCCCAACTCTCAGAGCCAGTACTTCCACAGTTCAGCTCCTGACATATCAAACTTGCTGTTTCTTTTTCTATGCCCATCATGCACACATTACCCCAGGTTCCATTGTAGAAAACTTCCAGATTCCCCTCACAGCCATCAGTGAGTCTGATCTCTTTGAATTCTGATGAATGTGGAAGTTTTAGACATTACAGTAAAACAAAAGAAATGCAATAAATACAGTGAAACACATGTTTATACATAATTCATTTTTTATTGAAATGTAAACACTTGGAAATTCTGAGATAATATATGCTCAATGACTTCACCTGAACATATGATCCCTACATCCTCCTTGTGTGAACATTCATCCTGTCCACAGAGCTGAAATCTACAGTTCCACAGGGACGTCTCCTTCCCCTCACACTCCACCTCATTCAGCCATATGGTTCCAGTTCCAGGACCAAACCAGGCTGGTACATGGGCACTGAGGGCCACTCCACACTGCAGCTGTCTGCACACCACCTGGGCATCCTCAATATCCCACAAATCATCACACACTGTCCCCCATGAGCCGTTGTGGAAAACCTCCAGCCTTCCTGCACACTGTCCTCCAGAACCAACCAGTCTAATGGAGCTATGGGCTACATCAAAACACAGCCATCATGCAGTCAGACACCTGCACACCCTCATGGCATAATTCAATATTCAAAGCTCATGCACTGGTGACCTGTGAGCACTACTCTGTTTGTCTTCAAGAAGTCTCCTAATCTCTTTGCCCCACTAAGTGAGATGCCAAGGAACCTGTTAAAATTATTGTGCTTATAGCTGATTCTACAGCATATGCAAATAAAATCCTTAGAGACACCAACAGTTGAGGTCACTTGGTTACAGAGATCCAGCACATATTAATGAACGAGGAAATTTAAAGGTGTTAGCTGGGGCTAGTCACAAATGCCGACAGCAGAGAAAAAGGCTAAACAGAATGCCATTATCATGAAATAGTTAATTTTAATGGTTTCTTTAAATCTATCATTTTAGGAGACACACACACAATCACACCTACAGTATATGCACATTTTAAATGTATTATTTTAACTCAGGATGGCCCTCTCTTTTGTCCTCGACTGGTCAGCAACCAGATAGTAACATTTTCAGCATTGCTGCTTTTTTCTTGTTTAGTCCTTTATAAATTGAATATTTCACCTTTATTTTTGTATATTTAAGCTCTGCCTCCCACCTTTGTCTTACATGGTAAACATAGTTCTACATGGAAATGTTATCATTTATCTTGGTATCTGATTAGTCTCTGATTTATTTCAGTTTATTTGTGTGTTCAAGGCAAAAACTGGTGATTAACTTAAGATTATTTAGTTATAATGAATAAAGTTTAGTTAAATAAACCTTTCTGTTCAAGCTTTGTGCCACTTTGATACATTAAATTGTATTGCCTCACTTTAGACAGTCAAAATTAAAAATGGATTATTTACCAGAGCAGGTGATATACAGCTGTTCTCTGAAACTGCAGTTGACAGTTTGTGCACCGCTGCAGTTTCCCAGATGGACTTCACTGCCAGAGCAGTTGAAACCCGTCACACACATGCAGCTGGGTTCAAAACTCAATGGAGAGGAGCTGAAGTTTAAGACAGAACCACAGCCCAGCTGTCTGCAGACCACAGAGCCCTCAGACACACTCCAGGAGTCCAGTAGAACTCTCCTCCAGTCCTGTGTTAAGTAAACCTCCACTTCCCCCTCACACTTCCATCCTCCAGACAACCGCACCCGACCTTCATGTAACACTGAAGAAGAGTCTAAAAGGGAAAACCACAAATAAATACTGCTATTAACAAAAATTCCTCAAGAATAAAGTACATAGTCAAAAATATGCTCTTCATGACAATAAATCACCATTACAAATGACTCCAACATCCTGTTTATGAGAGCATGCAGCTCGACTCCATGATGAAATGTGACATTGTGACAGATTTGTCTCATTCCCCTGACAATCAAAAACATCAGCCCAGATCTGATCACTTCCCTCCCCAAACCAGTCTGCCCCCAACATGGCCACAGCACTCCCACAATTCAGCTGTGCACAGAGGACACTGGCAGCTCTCATATCCCAGCTCACATCACACACTGTGCCCCAATCACTGAGGTACTGGAGCTCCACTCGACCAGAACAGGAGTCAGAACCATTCGCCAAACGTACATCTGAAAAACCTTTACACATAACATATTGTTTATTGAAACAACAAAACAATGAGTAAGAGACCGAAATTACAAAATGTCAAGGGTCATCACAATATTTCTAAAAAGGTAAAAAGTTTTACTTAACCAGAACATATCAGTCCCACATCACTGCCATGAGAGCAGCTGTGTTTTTGTGAAGAGGACGTTGAACAGTAGGAAATTTCAGATTCACTGCCTCTACACTGCAGCTCCTCTGTCCACATCTGACCCTCTCCTCTGCCAAAAGCACCTGCTCCCAGCACCTCCACAGGAATCCCACAGCCCAGCTCTCGACACACAACCTCTGCATCCCGCTGATCAAAAGCAGCATCACACACTGTGTTCCATTTGTTTTTGTGAAACACCTCTACTCTTCCAGAGCACAAATGAGGGCCATCTTTAAGTCTGACCATTATGTGACCTGTCAGAATTTAATAGTTTTAACACAATGCATAGAAAACCAAGACTAAACATTAGCTATCACTAATCTGCAATGATGGGCCAATAAATTTAAGAATAATAATTCGAAAAGGGAAAACAACAGTAACAACATAAAACTATAATAATAGTAGTATAAATAATAAAAATATGTAAGTATGAATTTGCATTACACTACTACTACCACTACTACTACTACTACTAATAATAATAATAATAATAATAATAATAATAATAATAATACTAATAATAATAATAATAATAATAATAATAATAATAATAATAATAATAATAATAATGTAGTCAATGCAAAAACAATCTTTTTTTCTTAACTTGACAGTCTAAATCATTTAAAAATGGTAAATTGTAAGCATTGTCCACTAAAATACTGTAATCTTTAAGAACGAAAATATTTAACAATCAAAAATATTAAAAGTCTTCTTCTTCTTCCTCTTTCGGCTTTTCCCTTCAGGGGTCACCACAGTGAATCATCTGTCTCCATCTAGTCCTATCCTCTGCGTCCTCTACCCTCACACCAACTAACTTCATGTCCTCTTTCACCACATCCATAAATCTCCGTTTTGGTCTTCCTCTCAGCCTCCTGCCTGGTGGCTCCAACCTCAGCATCCTTCTACCTATGTACTCATTGTCTCCCCTCTGGACGTGTCCAAACCATCTCAGTCTGGCCTCTCTGACCTTACCACCAAAACATCTAACATGAGCTGTCCATGAGTTGAACTCCTCTGTCACTCCTACAGCACATCTCACTGCTGTCTCACAGCTCTTATACATGCCCTGCACCACTCTAACATACTTCTCTGCCACTCCAGACCTCCTCATGCAATACCACAGCTCCTCTCTCGGCACCCTGTCATATGCTTTCTCTAAATCTACAAAGACACAATGCAGCTCCCTCTGACCTTCTCTGTACTTCTCCATCAGCATCCTTAAAGCAAAAATAGCATCTGTAGTACTCTTTCTTGGCATGAAACCGTACTGCTGCTCACAAATGCTCACTTCTGACCTAAGCCTAGCTTCCACCACTCTTTCCCAAAGCTTCATTGTATGACTCATTAGCTTTATTCCTCTGTAGTTGCCACAATCCTGTACGTCTCCCTTGTTCTTTTCCTCCATTCCTCAGGAATCTTCTCACTCGTCAAGATCTTGTTGAACAACCAGTCAAAAACTCAACTGCCACCTCTCCTAGACACTTCCATACCTCCACAGGTATGTCATCAGGGCCAACTGCTTTTCCCCTCTTCATCCTCTTCAAAGCTTTCCTCACTTCATCCTTACTAATCTCAGCTACTTCCTGATCCACAACAGTCACCTCGTCTACTCTACTCTCTCTCTCTCATTTTCCTCATTCATCAGCTCTTCAAAGTACTCTTTCCATCTTCCCATCACACAATTGGCACCTGTCAGTACATTTCCATCCCTATCCTTAATTACCCTAACCTGCTGCACATCCTTTCCATCTCTATCTCTCTGCCTCGCCAACCTGTACAAATCATTCTCTCCCTCCTTACTGTCCAACCTAGCATACAGGTCATCATATGCCCTTTGTTTGGCCTTTGCCACCTCTACCTTCACCATACGCTGCATCTCCCTGTACTCCTGTCTACTCTCCTCAGTCCTGTCCCACTTCTTCTTCGCTAACTTCTTTCTCTGAATATGCTCCTGGACTTTTTCGTTTCACCACCAAGTCTCCTTATCTACTTTACTCCTTCCAGATGACACACCAAGTACCGTCCTACCCGTCTCCCTAATCACATTAGCTGCATCTGTCCAATCATCTGGGAGCACCTCCTGGCCACCAAGAGCCTGTCTCAACTCCTCCCTGAAAACCTTGCAACACTCTTCTTTTTTCAGCTTCCCCCACCTGGTCCTCTGCTACACCTTTGAGTCTTCATCTTCCTCACCATCAGTTTTATCCTGCAGACCAACATCCTATGCTGTCTCACTACACTCTCACCTACCACTACCTTGCAGTCACTAATCTCCTTCAAATTACAACGTCTACATAAGATGTAGTCCACGTGTGAGCTCCTCCCTCTACTCTTATAAGTCACCCTATGTTCCTGCCTCTTCTGGAAGAAAGTATTCACAACAGCCATTTCCATCCTTTTCGCAAAGTCTAAAACCATCTGTCCCTCTTCGTTCCTATCATGGATACCAAACCTGCCCATCACTTCCTCATCACCTCTGTTCCCTTCACCAACATGTCCGTTAAAGTCTGCACCAATTACCACTCTCTCAACTCTGGGGATACGCTGCATCAAATCATCTAGCTCACTCCAGAAATTCTGCTTCTCTTCTAGCTCACATCCTACCTGTGGGGCATAACCACTAACAACATTGATCATTATTCCTTCAACTTCAAGCTTCAGACTCATCAGCCTATCTGACACTCTGTTCACTTCCAGAACGTTCCTAACAAACTCCTCCTTCAGGATAACTACTACTCCATTTCTCTTTCCATCTCCACCATGGTAGAACAACTTAAACCCTTCTCCTAAGCTTCTAGCCTTGCTACCTTTCCACCTGGTCTCCTATCCACCTTCCTTCTCTGCATCATGTCCACCAGCTCTCTAGCTTTACCTGTCATAGTTCCAACATTCAAAGTCCCTACTTTCAGTTCCACACTCTTGCCTTTCCTCTTATCTCTCTGTCTACGCACACGCCTTCCTCCTCTCCTCCGTCAACCAACAGTAGCCCAATTTCCACCGGCACCCTGTAGGTCAACAGCACCGGTGGCAGTCGTTGTTAACCCGGGCCTCGACCAATCCGGTATGAAATCCCTGTTTGTGATTCGCATGTTTGATTTGGCTTAGGTTTTACATCGGATGCCCTTCCTGACACAACCCTCTGCATTTATCTGGACTTGGGACCGGCACAAGGAATCACTGGCTTATGAGCTCTTATGGTTGCATTCAAAAATATTAAAAGTAAAACCACAAATATCCAAGCTAACAGCAAAGCATCAGTTGAAAAAAGAGGTCATCAGATATGGACAAATGTCAGACAGCATTGCAACGAATGACAGACAAAACATTTCATAAGAGATTTTAAAATGTTGATCAATACCTGTGCATTCAACACCAAGATCATCATAATGACTACATTTATGCACACCCCAACCCAATGATGCACAGTGCTTCACAGTAGACTCTGATCCATTGCAGAATACATGGCTTAACCAGATTGGTCCTAATCCTGGTCCAAAGTGATCAAAGCGCAGGGGCCCCCCACAATCTAGTTCTCTACATATAACTAGAACGGCTTCTTTATTTCCAGCAGAACCACACACTGTTCCCCACTGTCCTCTGTGAAGAACCTCTATCCTCCCAGCACAATGACTGCCACCATCCACCAACCTCAGACTGCCTGTATACAACAATAAAACAGAGATTGTGAGACAGACAGTGATTAAATGAAATTGAAAGAAGAGTTTTCAATGAAGGAACATAATTTGCTAAAGACCAATTCTTAGCTGTTAAATAACGGAAAAAGCACTTGCTTACCAGCACATATCAGCCCGACATCATTGTCATGGGAGCAGTTATGTGTGAGTGAAGATGATGTTGGACAGGAGTAAATTTGAGATTCGTTGCCTCTACACTGAAGCTCCTCTGACCACACCTGACCCTCCCCTGTGCCAAAAGCAGCTGCTCCCAGCACATCCACAGGAGGGCCACAGCCCAGCTCTCTACACACAACCTCTGCATCCTGCTGGTCAAAGGCAGCATCACACACTGTGCTCCAGGTCTGTCCATGAAGCACCTCAACTCTCCCAGAGCAGCGAGATCCACCAACCAGCCTGACACCTGAAATATTGTCATTAAAGAACATTTTCTGAGTTTATGACAGAAAATATTTAAGTGTGAACTTGTCAACGCAAAAAAGTCAAATCTTCCAGTGAGTTACTGTTAGGGCCCCCCTTTTATAATTTTTTTTTTGAGCCCTCTACCCAAATTCATTGTCTTATAGTTATGGCTCCGCTGGACTTTGGCTGTAACAGGCCTTCGTGGATCTGCTGAGTGGCCAGCAGATGCCATTATTCAGTTGTTTTTGATGTGTTCAGTTTAGTCCCGTGCCTCCTGTCTGTCAATTCCTTGTCCCGCCTTCCCATTGTGTCTTATTGATAGATCAATGTTCATTAGTTATCTCACCTGGTTCGTTTTTGTTTCCCTTTATAGGCTTGCTTGAGTTCTCCTATTGTTTCCTATCGGTCCACCCTCACACTACCCTCCCTATGTTGGTGTCATGTTCCGCTCGCTCCAGATAATCGCACACAAACACACTCCAGAAACGTGCCACAGTCCAAGTAATCCAACACTCTGGAGCAGTAGAGAAAGTCCCAATAGCCTCCCGGTAATTCCACCAGCACAGCACCTTGCTTGAGAGAGAGAGCAGATGGAGAAAACCTAGCCCTTAGGCTAAGAAAGTTGGTTCCTCACTTCGTAGCAGCATGTCTTATCCGAGGTGTGCAGCGGATTTAGAAACGTACACACTCAGTGAACAGAACCACAATCCAAAAGTTAACACAAACTGCCACTCTCCTTGAAACACACACTGAGATGGAGAGAGCAGAGCCATTTGGAAAACAGAAGGAACTTCACCTTGTGGTAGTGTAGCAGTTAGCTTTAGTGTAGCTTAGCGGTTAGCCTCGATGTAGCTCAGCAGTTAGCATGATTGTCCTTGGCTGAATTCTGTGACTATGGCTATGACTCTGAGTATTGACTAAAACTCTTGACTATGCTTCTTGACTATGATTCTGGAGGAAGACATTTGACTACAGAAAACGGTGATCAAAAGGGTGAATGGACAAACAGTGATGGGACCGAGCTCGTTAAATAATAAGTGCTCACACTAATCAAACAAGAACAAACCAATCAGACTTTAGGGCCGGACTAGACCACAGACACGACTAATAAAACAATAACACACCCACAGAAAGGTGGGGCCAAGACTAGACAGACAAGAAGACAAAAGGAAACCAAACCTGTCTGCTCAGCCAAAACACAGACAGGCTCCTGACAGTTGCCGTTCTTTGTGTGTTTTTAAGGATTCAAGAAGAGTTTTGTTTTGTTTGTGGCCCTCGTGCCTATTTATGTTTGAGTTTTCCAATGAAGTGCTTGCAAAATGTACCTCGCCTTTTGTCATGACACTTATTTGTACCTTTCGGCCACTCAGATCTCCTTTATAATAACACCAAGCAAACACGAGCAACCACCTCTATATTTCAGACTGTGTAAAAGTGATAAAAATGCTATTTTTTTCTGTAATAAACCAGGCATCAGTCAGATGGAAATCTGTGTTGGGGGTACCTGTGGAAGTTTGGGTCAAACTGGGTTAATTTATGTAAAAGAAAAAAAAAAGTTATTTTTCACAATAATCATTTGCGTTAACATGTTAAAGTGCCCAGCCCTACTTTCAACAAATTTTATACAAAAAATGACAACAGCTTGTGAGCAATAACTTAAGCTTAAACATCAGGATTGCAGCTGTGAGATTGCCCTGACTGGTAGTGTTGCTATATTGAAATCTGGCTTGCCAACTGAGAACAGAGCAGCTGGCATCTTGGAAAGACTGGAGGGCTGCCAGGGAAGACTGGCTGGCAGCAGGGAAGACTGCACCAGGAGTGGACAGGCTGGTTGCCCACTCCACATGCCTGTATTTCATTGCTACATGGACCTCTAATTTTAACCGCAAGCAGGACAATAATGAAACAACCTAATGGTCAACTGAAACATGGGTTGGAAGATGAACCAGTTATGGTTAAGACTGATATGACAACAATAAACATCCAACATAGATCCAAGCTTGCACTGCAAATGCAGGTCAGACAAGGAGGACTCTTAGCCAGGTTGAGCACCAAATGTTAGTCATTCTACAAAAGTGAAAGTGAATAGTGAGTGATTCTTTGTCATTGGGAACACATTCTTTGTCACAGCACAGCACAGGACATAGTGCACTACAATGCAATGTGACCTCTGCATTGCTCCTTGCTCATGAGTACCTCAATGGTACCTTTACCAGTCCAGGATTCAAACTGCCAATCGTCTGATCACAGGGCAGATGTCCTGACCATTACACCAGTAACTGCCCCACTAAAACTGCAGCTGGTTTGAGAGATTAGATTAGATTAGATTTATTAAAGATCAACATGGCAGGAAACAACACTCAGTGTGAGACCTGAATTGTGTCAATCACAAACATAATAAGATAATAAGAAAAACAAAACAGCCAACAATAAAAACATAAAATCCAAGTTCCCATAAAAGTCAACTGTAGAACAATCTAAGAGCACGAGGAATAAAAGACATCTCATGTTTTTTATGTAACCCGTAGAAGAAATAGGGGGCGGTTATAGTTCATTAATAAGTTCATACATACTGTAGTTGAGGTTTAAAAAAGGTTATATATAATATTGTTTAGTATTTTTGTAAGAAAGCAACTGAAATGTATAATTTACATTTTGTAACCTGTGAACCAATGGGAGGAGAGCATGTGTCCAAAGGGAGACGGGAAGACAAGAGAAAGGGAGGGAGACAAGGAGAAGAGGGAGGAAGTGTGTGTGTGTGTTACGGGAGAAATACACGGCTAGTGTATTCGAGATAACCGCTTTGAGATAACCGTAGTGACTGGCTAGGTCACTAACAGTGACGTGATCGGTGGTTAAGGTAGCTGGTGTGAAGTGCAACTACGGACTGAAGTTAACGGCAGGGAACACCGGCAAGAGGCGCGATTTAGAGCGTGGTGGCTAGTGGTTCCAACGGGGACTGAGCTAATGTGTCAGCGGACTGCTAACAAGGCTAGCGCAAGGTTCCAGGACACGGAGGACACCAGATTCGTCTGACTGTCGCATCAGACTCTTTTACCATCGCGGGGATTGATGCCGATGGAGTCTCCTCATCGTCATCCTACTTCATTTCCACGTTCGTGACTCCTCGTTATCTCAAGGTTCCGGTACACTTTTATTTGACGTTTGTTTGAAGCAGCCATTTCGGCTAGGCTACAGCGCACACGAGTAACATACAGGCCTGCCACATTGAACGTTTGTGTTATCTATGTTAAGTAACGCCGGCTTTAGGTTAATTTAATTATTATTGAGTGATTTATGTGTGATATACTGCAACAAATGTGAACGTGATGTTAGTTGTAAAGTACTAAAACTGGGAAAGTGTGCCTAAACAAATTGCCAGTAAATATTGACTGTTTCATATATGAGTATATGCTTTATTGGTTTATATTTTGCTTGCTGGTATTACGTATAAGGGGGGTAAATATATTTCTGGGGAAACAGGTATCTACAGTAATTGGGTAGGGATTATGAATATATAGCCAGATAGATAAACCATTGTTTGTAAGGGGTTACTCCAATTACCAAGGGACCTGGGATAGCTACCCTGTTTAATGCCAAGAGGGCAAAGGGGCGCTACATTTAGTTTTGCTCTTTTTTGCTAACAACTGATTTTGGTGTCTCAGCTCATATCCAATAGAGGGGGCCTGGATGATGAAGGTATGCAGAGGAGAGGAACTGTCTTTAAGAATGTTACTAAGAGTGCGCAGTGTGGCCTCATCCCGCCTCTCCCTCAGTGTTGGAAGGGAGGATGGCGGGATACCACTTATCTTGCATCATCATTTTTGCACTCGTTCCAGTTCATCTGCAAGACCTTTAGTCAGTCCACACCAAACTGGACTGGCATATTCTAGAACAGGTCTAATGAAAGTCAGGTAGATCTGTTTGAGGACATCAGGTGGGAGTCCAGCTCTTCTGGCCACACTCAAGTAGTGTATTCTGGGACGTGTTTTGGAGAGCATGTATTTTACATGTGCATCCCAGGTAAGATCACAAGATATTTGAACACCCAGAAGTTTAAAAGTGGAGACTCTGCTAATCAGATCACCCTTTACTACAGGTGGAGGAGGGCAAGGGATGTTACGCTCTCTTCTAGCACTGATGTCCATATCCTTGGTTTTTTCACCCTCAACTGCTAGTGAAAACTCCTGTCCCTACTCATCCACAGAGCCCAAAGCCTTCGGCATAACACCAGTCATAGATCCCATCAAGAGTTCAGTTAGCGTAAGGTCATCGGCATACTTGACATTAAAAACAGAAGAAGGCAGACATGAATCCAAACTGTTGATGCAAATTACAAAGAGTAACAGTGACAATCTACCCCCCTGGGGGACACCTGCTGGAATAACACAGGGAGATGAACAACAGGAGCCCCACTGCGCTGATTGTTCCCTGTCACAGCGGGCACCTGACCTGCTAATGCCTTAAGTAGATGCTCGTGATTTATTGTATCAAAGGCACGAGAAAAATCTACAAAGACAGCATGCACGTCCATTTTAGGACTGTTGTTAAGGGCTTCATGCCACTGTTGGAGGATGTGAATCAGGGCTGTAACAGTTGATCTACTGGTCATAAAGCCATGGTGAGTAGGGGCGATTTTAGTGGTAGTGCCCTGTAATAGAGCATCCCTTAGGATCCCCTCATAGACTTTCCCAACACAACTGACCAGAGAGATCTGGCGATAATCTGATGGAAAACTAGGCTTTGTCTTTTTCCAAAGTGCAGGAAAAATGTTATGTTTGATGCATGAGTTAAAAACATCACACAACACAGGAGCCAGCTCTTCATGAAAAGAATTTAGAACCCAAGATGGAATAGAGTCAGGGCCAGCTGCCTTTGATGCATGAACTTTGCAGAGCCTAGCCTTAACCTGTCCAATATTGTGAAGTGGAATGACACCTTGTGTCAGCTTATGTGTGAAATCCTCCTCAGATGGCAGAGTCTGCTCTATTTGTCCCCATACTGAAGAGAAATGTATCACACTGAGCCTATAGGGTACTAGGATCTTGTGTTGTCAGAACTCGTCCAACATCCTCCATTCCCATCAGTGCTTTAACTGATTTGAACCAGTGTTTTGACTTGGAGCAACGCAGTTCCTCCACCTCTTCCCTGTAGTACTGGCACTTGGCATTTTTTATTTCATTGGCCACCATAACTGTCAGTTTACTATAACTAGCTTTGTCCCCGGTACAGAAAGCTTGCTGTCTTTCTTTTATCAGATTTTTTACCTGCACAGTCACGCAAGGTTTGTCATTATTTGTGATAACTGTTCTTTTTAATGGGACAGCTTTGTTCAGACTAGATTGCATAATGTCTGTGAATGCATTAACTTTGGCTTCAGAATCAGTGAGTCCGTAAATGTGAGAAAAGTCACTTATGTTCATTAACAGGCCCAAATGTTGCATTGTATCTTGTGTGCGCTTGTGACAGGTGATGAACTGAGTGGGCTTTTTTGGCCATTTCCCAGCATTCCACAAGAGAATTTGATGATCAGATGTACTTACAGGGGGCAGATGGACAGGTGATTCATACAGAGCTGAGATGTTTGTGAAAATAGAATCAAGTTGACTGGCTTTTCTTCTAGCAACGGTCACCACTTGCTTCAATCCATCCCTACAGCAGATAGTTTCATATTTATACTTGTTAGTGTCCCCAACAATAACAACTCCCGCTTGCTGATAGTTGCATTCAATATAATTAAGACATTGATCTAATTATTGAGTGACATGGGCCTCAGGTTTTGCTGAAACTGAAGAACGTGGGGGAATGTAAAGCACACATACAATAATGCAACTTAACCCATGAGGGAGATGGTGAGGGCGTAGCCAGATCCACAAGGCTTCATGCTCTTCATCCTCTAAATGAGTTAAGCGCTTATATGGGATGTTATCACTAGTATAAAGTGCAACTCCCCACCTTTATTCCCACTTCTGTCATGACCATGTAGAATATATCCAGGAAATGAGACAGTAGAGTCCGGTATGTCCTCACTAAGCCAGCTCTCAGTCACAGCCACAGCAGCAGCAGCAGCATTGTTGTTAATTGACACACTGCACAGTTCATCTGATTTATTCTGTAATGGTCGCACATTAGAAAGAAGAAATCCAGGCATAGATGGTTTAGATTTAGTTAGAGCTAAACTTAGGTGGACAAGATTAGCTGGGCAGGAGAGCTTTACTGGCCCTAATGACCCACACCGGGCTGGCCTATTACCAACAACATTACATACTGAATACACAGTATTTCTCCCAGCTCTCTTTCCCCTTGGGTGAGATGTTAATCTTAAAATCCCATTTTGTTGAACTACAGTCTTAACTTCATAAGCCAGTGGTACTGCTTGTCCTCTCATACACTTGGTTGATCCATTGTATTGCAGATAGTCCACTACAAAGACAAGAGAAGGTTGTCCTCAATCCATTCAAAATCGCTGCAGGAGATTGCCATCCAAAAACAGGATCCACTGATATCTGTACAGCCGAGCAAAATTCACAAAAAGCTCCAGATATGAAAAGATACACCATGCAAAATCATTTTAAAAAACATTTAAAAGCCAAACGTAAGAAGGCCAGAAAAACAAGCTGCTGCCATAAAGGCACCACCTAGAGGATTATGAGAGCAGGACATCAGTCATCACAGCAGGAAATGCAACAAGATCAGCACAACCACACAGCAGCAACGCTCCCACAAAACAACTAGCAGAGTACCTACAGGAAGTGCACCACAGAAGGCAGCTTGCAAAACCAAAATCAAGTGGCCCAAGAACAGTGAAAAGGACTTCAGGAGAAGCTTTGAGATAAGTCTTCATACCTTCCTGCAAAATGCATTGAGAAGCAGCATAACTACCAAGCTGAACTACCAAGTTTGACCAAAGCCTTTACAAGCAGGAGTTCAGCTGTTCAGCGAGAAGCCCCAGAAGATGCCAACTGAGAGACAGCGAATGAGATGGGAGTAGGAAACCCTCCAACTAGTAAAGGAGAGACGTCTCCTTCGCAAGGGGTGGAGTAAAGATAAGGAGTATGAGAAGCAGGGTTTGAAGACCCTGTGGGAGCAGATTAGATCAAGACTCATTCACTTTAGATCAGTGGAAAGGAGCACATCAGCACAAGGACCTAATGTAATCCAAGGTTTACAAGAACTGCTCCAGACTGCTGAAGCTTCTGGCTGGTTTGCAGAGCCTAGAGAATCGAAGCTATTCCACGAGAGTGGTACAGAGCCATCACCACTTTCATCCCTAAGGAGGAGTGCAATAGCATCAGCCAGTTCAGAGGCATTGCTCTGCTGAACGTAGAAGATAAAATCTTCTTCTCAGCCAAATGCATGACCAGCTAACTCTTTCAAAACATTTACATTTACATTTATTCAACACCAGTTGCCAGAAGGCAGGAGTTTCGGGTTCCCTGGCTGCATGGAGCATGTAGCATGTAGTACCATGTAGTATGTTTGGACTTGGCCAGTGCCTATGGATGTCCCCACCAGCTCATAACCTTTGCTCTTGCCTTCTTCCATATTCCTTCTTGTATCCACAGCATAGTAGAAAACTACTTAGACAACTTTTATGTCTGCTATACAACTGCTTGTGGCACCAACCAGAGAAGGGAAAACGATGGGCTGCTCCAGTCAGGGCAGCAATTCCCATCCCTACGGAACTACATGTCACTGCTTTCCTTCAGACTGCTGCATGTACCTCCAGGCTACTGAAATGACTTGCAGAACTGCTGGCTTGTGCTGCCAAAACCCTTGGCTTCATTGGATTGGAATAAATGATGGTATCTTTTAAACAATCCTTATTGAAGACAATTAGCTTTAGGCACATACATTACTTATACACAATATATCTTCAAGAGATTTTCTACATTGTCAGTTCAGTTGAAAAATGTCCATGCTCAACTTAATTCGTGTTTGACACGTCTGACAAATCTACTTTACAAATGTTAAGAAATGTATTCTATCATAGATCTCATTTTATTTTTAAATTGAACAGATATGTTAACATATTATTATATTTATAATATGATAGCTTTATAAAAAATCAAAACATAATACTCATTTAATGGAAGAATAAAAAATACAACCAAAAAAAGTTAATTGAAATTTCTGTGGTTTAAGATTTTGATTCACTCTGCAGCTTACCTGAGCAGACAACTCCAGCATCTAAGTTGTGGTTACAGTGATGCGTATCCCATATACATTGTTTCAAAGTAGACTCTGATCCACTACAATCCACATTATCCATCCAGATTGGTCCTGATCCTGGTCCAAAGTGAGCATCACTTAGTGCATCTACAGCCTCTCCACAGCCCAACTCTCCACACACCACTGCAGCATCACTCATGTCCCAGCCATGACCACATACTGTTCCCCACTGTCCTCTATGAAGAACCTCCACCCTCCCAGCACAGCGACTGGCACCATCCACTAGCCTTAATCTGTCTGTACAACAGATTCACACACACACACAAAGACAAACATTTACATGGAAAATCAGTTGGGCAGATTTGAAGTTCTTTCCATTAAAACAAAATGTTAAACTAACATGAATCTTACCAGCACACACCAGACCCACATCATTAGCATGTGAGCAGCTGTGTTGGAGGGAAGATGATGTTGGACAGGAGTAAATCTGAGACTCATTGCCTGTACACTGAAGCTCCTTTGACATCACCTGTCCCTCTCCTCTGCCCAAAGCAGCTGCTCCCAGCATCTCCACAAGAGGGCCACAGCCCAGCTCTCGACACACAACCTCTGCATCCTGCTGGTCAAAGGCAGCATCACACACTGTGCTCCAGGTCTTTCCATGAAGCATCTCAACTCTTCCAGAACAGGTAGAACCTCCAACCAGTCTGACATCTGAATGAGAGATATCATTTGTGTTTAAGTTACACCACATAGTAAAATGTGACTCTGCACGGCGAAACCAGTCGCTTGTTGCAACGGAGATTTCCGAGAAAAACGACCTTTTATGTTGCGTGAGCTAAAATGGTGGATTTTTTGTTTTTAGTGTTTTGAAACAGTGGAAGGTCTAAACTGTACTGTTGTGAATAAATTTAGCTGAAAAACTTACCTTTTCCATCCTAAAAATGTGACTTTCGCCTGTGAGTGCTACGTCGATAATCAACTTCAAAGGCAGATTTCTCCGTTTCTCACTTGGTGTGACAGGAGAAACACGACTCCTTTGAACGTTTTGAAGGTTGCTTTATGCCCTTTCATGAAAACATAACTTAATTTTGAAAATTTGAGTGAAGTGACTGGTTTTGCCATGGAGGGTCACAAAATAATTTTACTTTGTTAATATTAATGCCAAATGACAGATAAAATGATAACTTTATCATTATAAAGCATCTGCTATATCTTTTTTATAGGAAAAAAAGTATCAAGGATTTATTCATACGCTCATTCATTCATTATCATGCGATCGCGGTGGGGACCAGATCCTATCCCGGAAACTTATGGGCAGGGACCAACACACCAGAGGAAACCTGCATGAACACTGGGAGAGCATGCAAACTCCACACAGAAAGGCCCTATGGTCGACCTGGGATCACTTTTTGAGATTCAGACATCTTCTTTTGATGTGCCCAAAGTATCTAAAGTGCCTTTGAGATATATTTAATTTTAACAAGAAAAAACGGGAGATTTCCCTTTTCACTTCATATTCATTTCATTAAGTCACCCTTAGCCTGTTAGAAATGCATGTTGGTCAAGCTTAAACACTCTTCATGAATTAACTGCAGGATGTCAAAATATGAGCAAATTGCATCAGGGACAAATTCAAACTAGTGTAATATATTTTTATTGCAAATAAAAAATAGTTGTATTTACATTATTACATTTTCAGAAAGGTTTTTTGTCTCTTTCTAAGGAATATATTTCAGATGTTGGTAAAAGTTTTTGGATAATTATGAAATAACTGCAAAATAACAATTTCTCTCCAAGAATTGGTGATAGGCCTTCATTGTTTTCCAAATAAAATGTCACAACAAATGTTTCTGGTAAAACATTTTAATAGTTTTATTAGTTTTTATTTTGTTTATTAAAAATCACAAAAAGGTTATTATGTGTTGAGGAAATATTATGTTTATTTTCATTAAACTTGAATTTGATGGTGGAAAATGGCACGACAGGGTGGACAAAGACATTAAAGCACTGATTAAACTACAGAACTACACATTATAAAGAATAACAAATAATTCTTTACAATATGTAGAAAAATAATATTTATGGATAACCCTATGATAGTGTGGACAAATTCAGCTTGACAACATACAACTACATAAACTAAGTTTATGAATAATATTTATGTTTACAGATGGTACATTATTGTCACATCAAACTGCTGCTGATCTGGCACACATTTAATCCGGCCAATCTAAATTGCAGTCCTCATCTCTTGACTGCTGCTACAATATTTATGCAATTTTGCACTGTTGAGCATTAAATATTGCCTACCGCATGCACATTTAGCACATTCACATGCACTTTTTTGTGTAAAAGACCAAAACCATAATTGTAGGCTGAGTACCGCACCCAAATTATCTTTCTTTTTAGTTTAAAGTCTTAAGTTTACATTTACATTGGACTTCTAGTTTAAAGTATATATTTTATATTCTATTTATATATTTTATTGTGCCTTATTTATTTCTTGTACCTTGTTCTTTGTTGTTTGCACTTTTAAAACTGGAGCCACGTCGTCTCGTCTCTCTGTATACTTGGACAGTATATAGCAGTGATGACAAAGTTTACTTTGACTTTGACTACAAACACAATATGGAGAAAATTAGGAAATGAAGGTGTAAATACTTAGTGATATGGGAGCAGTTGTCAACCTTCATTGAAGAAAGACGGAATGCTGGTTATGACATCACTCATGGCAATGGCTGGCATATTAAAGAGCCAGGTATGTCATCATGACAAGGTGGACAGCGATTTAAGGGACATGTATTAAATGCTTACAGTAGACTTCTTCATGGTTAACATAGTCACTTATGTAAAGACTTTAATGAATTTTTGCCTGTGTCCACCAAACACAGTCTTTGTGCTGGCAGCACCTATTTTGGTATGTATCCAATGAGTATCAGCGTTCAGAGTAGGGCTGTGCGATATGGCAAAAAAAATCATATTGCGGTACATTTTGAGCCCCTGGCGATAGACGGTATATATTGCGGTATATAATTAGATCTGTAAATCTCAATATAACTGTTACTTTAAAGTAACAGTTCTTTCCTTGTGTGTGTAAAACATTTCTTCAGTTCTACAGCCGTGTAAAAATATATTATTTAAATGTCAACTTTTTTTAGACCAAAAAACGTAAAAAAAAAAAAAATTGCACAAGGTGAGAGTGGCCCAATGTCCTTATCATTTAACTTTCATTCAAATGCAGTATATAAATGTAAATATTTTACATTAATGTTTTTACTTAGTTCTTAGCTTTATTTATTTACATTCTAAAATGTCTTACTTTTATTTACAATGACTTGCACAGTCTCACGAGGGAGCCAGGTGTTCATTTCAGCACATTATGCCTATAGAACTAAGCATGTGGCAAATAAAGAATCGTTTCAGCCATTAAATAAAAAGGACGTTTCTAGCCAAATCCGTCGAGCGGCAGACGGAGCGGTTCCCTTGTCGAAACATACGGACCCAGGCCGGAAAAGTAATGGCGCGTTCTTTGACTTCTCTCATATTCAGCAGCGTATATTTTGCCGATTATGTTTTTCTGCTCAGTATCCGAGACCCTAAATCCAAATTATGGACGTTGCACCGGTCTTCTTAACGAGCTGCTCTTCCGTACACTCCCTCTCTCCATTTTCCGAAAACAAGTGCCTCGTGGTGTGGTTTTCGCGCATTTGACGCGACTTGATTACGTCATTTTCGCGGGCGAGGAGCGGAAATTTCAGCGGTATGCCGGTATGATCAAAATGTCTATCGTTGGCCAAATTTATATCGCATACCTTTTATACTGTTTTTACCGTCCACCCCTAGTTCAGAGCTTTAAGCACCTTCAGCAGAAAAAAGACATCGATGGATACGTTTTTTTACTGCAGAGTTCAGAGCTGTTCAAGTTGAAATCTGTTCAACTTTAACAACAGCGCTGGGCTCATCAATTTCACTTAGCTCTTGCTAGCCAATCAAAATCAAGGAAGGGGTGGGACATACATGGTCAAGAATTCACTCCAAAAGGCAGTGTATCTGGACCAGATGGAGAGGTTTATTCTGGCTTTATTTACACTGTTTAAATAAGGCAAAAAAAACCACAATTTGATCAAACCCTTTATCAGTGGTACTGCTGTTTTCTTGCACGGTTTATGTCATGCATCCAATCTCTATGTGTCGAAGATATGTGAGTATCTAGTTCAAACACTGCCGCTAATGTTCACATTTCTCTCAATTGTAAAAATAATCTCTTTTATGTCGACTTAACTACTGATTTCAAAGGAACGCGTTACAATGTTGACATGAAATAGGAACAAACGTTGAAGGGGCCAATGACACTTTTTGGAACTTAGCAACAAGAAGAGCTGAGAGAAGTGCACGGACAGTGCTCTGGAAAGAAGGTTTTGACCGCTCTTAGCGCAAAAAAATTTGTATGGTGAACATACGTATGGTGTAAAGCTACGCGGACAATAGAACTAAACACATCATCATTTTAAGAAAACTAGGTTTTATTTATTTACACATATCCACAGAATGCAGCGTTTTGAAATATCTTCACTTTGGAGTTTTTAAAAATATGCATTTGAAACGGCTAAAACTGTATTTATGTGTAAACGAAAGGCCCAAATGTATAAAAAAAATGTGTTTAAAAAAATATCCGCATCTGTGTTATCAGGCCTTAAAACAAACATTCGGCAAGATGCTGTGAATGGGGTCTATAGCATGTAATGCTATATTGCCATATCGTCAAGCAACCTGTTTCCGACACTGGTCTTTTTAGCACAGTGGTGTAGGTTTGATAGACGTTAGAATGATAAAAGGTGTATCCTTACTAATGTTAAATAAGTTTATGAATCATTTTCATTAACTCATTTTTGATTACACAGAATACTCAGAAATCCAATAAAAATGATCAACAACAGGTTGAGAGTGAAGAAGCTGGACCTTCAGAGCTTCAGGTGAGGTTTGAATGTTAAGGCATTTAGTCATTTAGGCATTTCAGTATTTGTTCAAATTTACAAGTACTTAAACTTTACCTTACCGTTTACAACATTTTTCATTTGAAATAGTAAATAAAGCGTTAACTTGTTCAGCATTATGTCGTCATATCATATGTATTATGCTATGCATGTGCGTGTAAAAGTATGGGTGGGTTAGTGGTTGGGTGGAGGGTTGACGAGGATCTGGGGTTGGTATTGTCCCTACCAAAGCAGAGACCAAACCTACGCCCTTGTTTTAACATGTTTCAGAAACACCTCGCTCGCTCTCGTTAAATTTAAAACACTTGCACCAACATTTAAATTAGCTCTCCGCATTACTTTATGTGGACCACCGCCTCACTGTCAAATTAATTTAAAAAAAGTAAGTTTATTTAGCAATGTACTTGTAATTCTGAGATTCTGCTAAATTTTCTGGCAAACAGAACTAATCCTGTATCTTGTGGTGTTGATTACAAGACTTTGTTTCTGCGTTCTGAATCGAAGTGGAATTAACTCCTAGAGTTAGCTGAACACGGAAATGTTTAATGATTTCATAAATAGTTTGGTAGTTTGGTAAACAAAGATTCACAAATGAACAAAGGGATCAAAGTGTCTAAAGAATTATCTTAATTTATCCTATGGATGAATTTACTAACTTGAGGTTAATCTCTAATTCACTGTCAAAGTCATTGTGTGTGATTATCATGAATGATGGTTGATTGTTAGATTGTAGTGCAGTAGTGAATTCTCTTACCTGAGCAGATAACACCAGCTACATTAGTGTGTCTGCAGTCATGTCTGCCCCATCCATTTGATATGCAACTTTTCAGAGTGAACTCTGACCCGTTACAGTTCACATTATCCATCCAGATTGGTCCTGATCCTGGTCCAAAGTGAGCATCACTCAGAGCATCTACAGCCTCTCCACAGCTCAGCTCTCTACACACCACTGCAGCATCTCTCATATCCCAGCCACGACCACACACTGTTCCCCACTGTCCTTTATGAAGGCTCTCCACCCTCCCAGCACAGCGACTGCCACCATCCACCAACCTCACACTGTCTGTACATCAGAGGAAAAGAGAGAATAAATACACCAATTTAATTTACAATTATGGATAAACAAACAGTATTTGCCACTTTCTTCGTTGTAAATATAATAATAATAATAATAATAATAATAATAATAATAATAATAGTAATAGTTGTTATTGTTATTGTTATTATCATACACAAAAAGTGAGGCTTGATTTCTATAGTCAGTGCTGAATGTAAACATTTTCACCAACATTTTCAAAGTAGGCTAAATAGGTATACACGCAGCATCTCACAGGACATTCCAACAGGTATGGTTAAGAGGTTACAGTGCTATTTAGACAACTCTGCCAGTATCTCTAATTTAATTTGGAAAGATTCCTTAAAAACTGCATCAGTGACATGCAAAAATTCACACAACAATCTAGATTAACAAGTAGCATCAACAATCTTAATCATTAATCAATTAATTTTAATCATTAGATATAGTCATGAAAAATGAAAATGCAAGGGAAAACCCATGTAATCAGCATTTTCTTTGGTGCCATGTTAGATTAATCTGAGATTAATCTGAGACTAAGGGAATCAAACCTTACCAGCACACACCAGCCCCAAATCATTGCTATGGGAGCATGTGTGTTTAATTGAAGATGATGTTGGACAGAAGTAAATTTGAGATTCATTGCCTCTACACTGAAGCTCTTCTGACCACACCTGACCCTCCCCTTTACCAAAAGCTGCTGCTCCCAGCATTTCTGCAGGAAACCCACAGCCCAGCTCTCGGCACACAACCTCTGCATCCTGCTGGTCAAAGGCAGCATCACAAACTGTGCTCCACGTCTGTCTATGAAGTACCTCTGCTCTCCCAGAACAATAAGAACCACCAACCAGTCTGACTCCTAAAATAATATCATGAAAACAGAAACAATGATAAACATATATGTGACTGAGTAAACCTCAACACATTTAAGTAACCTACAGGCAGGATTGTGCCTTTTGTCAGGAACACATAGCATTTGTCACAATAATGGCTAATAATTGCATTTCATAAATTGATTGCATTTTGCTCTTACAGTTCCTTCTCTACAGTGCAATGTGAGGATTTTTTAAATCAATCTTAATTTCACTTCATCACTTAATTTAGCACTAAGCATCTTACCTGAGCAGACAAGTCCAGCAGCATTAGTATGATTACAGTCATTTTTTTCCCATCCTCCTGATACACACTGCTTTAGTGTAGACTCTGATCCAATACAGTTCACATTATCTATCCAGGTTGTTCCTGATCCTGGTCCAAAGTGATCATCTCTCAGTACATCTAGAGCTTCTCCACAGCCCAACTCTCTACACACCACAGCAGCATCTCTCATATCCCAGTTATCACCACACACTGTTCCCCATTGTCCTCTATGAAGAACCTCCACTCTGCCAGCACAGTGACTGCCACCATCCGCTAACCTCACACTGGCTGAATCTTGGTGAAAACAAGCAAGAGAGCTTACAAAATGGCCAAAATATCAAATACCAAAGAATATCATTTTTTAAATATTAAAACAGTTTCATCATAAATACGATTATCATGTTTGTAAAGTTCACGTTTATTGTTACTGCATTTAGCAGACTCTCTTATCCAGAGTGACTTCCATTTTCGTAATTTCAAGGACAGTTTCTCTGAAAGCAACTGCTCAGGGAGTGTCTTGCTCTGGGAGTCAATGATGGTAGTGTTGGAGGTAGGATTCAAACAAATTGGTGCAGATGTTGGTGTAATGGTTAGGATGTCTGCCCTGTGATCAAAACGTCGCTTGTTCAAATTCTGGACTGGTAAAGGTGCCACTGAGGTACTCATGAGCAAGTGCTCTGCCCATGTTGGCTGTTGCTCCTTTACAGATGGGTCAAATGCAGAGGTCACATTTCATTGTGGTTCACTGTGTGGTGTGCTGTGGTGTGTTTACAATGACAAATAATCTCTCATTTTCAAACCCACAACCTCTTAGTTCAGAGCAGAGTATCCTAACCACTAGACCACCACCACCCCTGGCTGCATGTAAAGGGTCTTTGTGTGAGTCTTTGTGTAATCTACATATTGAAATTATGCCTGAGAGCTGGGCCATGGAGGAATATGTGCTAAAGCATCTTCTGCTCCATATTACTGCCGTCTGCAAGTTTTCATATATAGAAATAAGGTGGAAACCAGGGCTATGCAAAATTCAGAATTTTAGAAATTATATTGAAAATAATGAGAATTGTTTTTGTTACAATCTTAGTATTTAAACATATCACAGAAAGTTAAAAGATGTAATTAAATGCAACTGTATTATTTGTTCTATGCATGGCAATGTGTAAAATTACATCTAACAAGCAGTTCACACTGCACATTGTTTGTGTAGAAAATTTAATGCACACAATCATATTTTTAATAGTAATATTCACAATACTATTTTATTGTGAAACTTCACCTAAACAATATCTTGTGTGAATTTCAGTGAATTTTAATTCAACTTTCTTTAATTCAAATTCAAATTGTAATTCTGCATCCTGTTTGCCAACTCATTTCAAAATTGAACTTAAATTTCTGAGTCATTCTTAATTCACTTCGAATTTTGCACACCCTTGGTGGACACTAGTGAGCTATCAATGCCACCAAGTAAGGTGCACAACCTGGTACAGATCATGGACATGATAAAGTATACTGTATTAAATTATTATTGAATAAATACAATAATCATATCTTACCAGCACATATAAGCCCAGCATCATTTTCATGAGAACAGCTGTGTGTAAAGGAAGCTATTTTTGGGCATAAATTAATCTGAGATTCGTTGCCGCTACACTGAATCTCCTCTGACCACACCTGACCCTCTCCTTTGCCAAAAGCAGCTGCTCCCACCACCTCCACAAGAGGACCACAGCCCAGCTCTCGACACACAACCTCTGCATCCTGCTGGTCAAATGCAGTATCACACACTGTGTTCCAGGTCTGCCCTTGAAGCACCTCAACTCTCCCAGAGCAACGAGTGCCACCAACCAGTCTGACTTCTAAAATATGATCACGAAAACATTTTTATATACTTTAAGAAATATTATTCGCATTTTTTATTTGCATACATAAAAGGTATGTTTAACAGCGACCTTTTTATATAACACTAGATTGAATGCGCATTTTACTGTTAATGGACATTGTAATTGTTCAGAATAGCAACCTACCTGCACAGATGATTCCAACATCATTACTATGATCACATAATACAGTTATTCCCATTGATCCACACAATGTTATTGAACATTCAGATTCATCACAAATCAAATCTTCAAACTGAATAACCCCTGATCCTGGTCCAAAATGACTACTACTTAGTATATCTACAGGCTTACCGCAGCCCAGCTCTCTACACACCACAGTACTTTCTGCCATATCCCATGCTTTATGACAAAATGTTTGCCAGACTCCAGCAAAATGAACCTCCACTCGCCCAGCACAGTGACTAGGACCATCTACTAACCTGACATTGCCTGTGTAGCAGAAAGAGAGAGAGAGAGAGAGAGAGAGAGAGAGAGATTCCGATTATGACAGTTATTTGTCTGATTATTTTAGACTGACAGAATCCTTTATAAAAATTACTGTACTGACAGCGTAGTCACCTAATTTATGCTTTATCTTCTTTAGCACCATAATGTATAAACAAAATGTACATACTTTGTTATTACAGTATAGTTTATTAGACATGAAAATTGTTTATTAGGCTAATGTAAATTTAATTTAATGTTATTTAAATTAAATTGATATGGGTCTAATATTGTTTATTAGACACATTTTGCACCTGGGCCAAGTTGTTCAAAAGTAAGACCAGATTATCCAATCTTGGTTGTTAGTGGATCAAACCCTCATTTTGTGTTGTGGAAAGCTTTTTAGTTGGATTGGGATCACTTTGATTCAATAATTCAGAATTATTCTCAGTTTTCAGGATTTGATCCAATTCATTATTCAAAATCCACTGAGATTACTTTTGGACAGGTAATGGAATGGAAAAGATGTCAAGTAAGAAGTGGACTTATTTCCAGTCCAACATAACATACAAATAAATTATAGTTATTCACTGTTTATTTTTATACATCCTCTCTAGATACAATGCCTGTGTACTTACCATCTGTGGATAGTGTAAATGTGGCCAACAGAATGATGAGACTCAGAAAGCCGTCCATTTTCCTCTGCCTGCTACACAACCTGTTAGCCTCAATCATCTGCACAAGTTTAACCTCCACTACCCCAGAGAGACTGAAGGAACTGTGTCCCCTCATCCCTATAGAGAGAGACAGAGAGAGAGAGAGGGGGGGGGGCGCTCCCCACATCTGCCAATCACATTCACTATTACCTTATTAGAAAGAGAAAGAAAATCATCAAACATCTTTAGTGACAAATCAGAGGAAGCATTTGAACTTTCTCCATATATATCAATAGAATGTCAGCGCTGATGAACCAAACTCCACCTCCTGTCACCAACATACAGGAGACTGATATCAAAGAGAGGAAGTGTTCACTCCAGTGTAGATGCAGCATTAATGCCTCACACCTGCACACAACTGATCCCCACACTGATAAAAAATATTTTTTCTCTCATGTATACCAATATTTTGGTTTGGTCTCTCTCTCACTCTCAAGAACATAATTGTAGGCTGAGCACTGCATTCTAATTCTCTTTCCACTTCTAGTTTAAAGTGTATATTTTATGTTCTGTTTATATATTGCTTATTCTGTGTGCCTTGTTTGTGCTTGTTCCTTGTCCTACGACTGTGAGACCCCGGCCCAGACCAAGGGAGGACTCCAGTTCCAGACCTTCACAAGTACCACAGACTACCAGATCAGCGTCACCAGAGTTTTAGCCAATCACATCCACATTACTGGTATTTAAGGGCTGTCAGTTACAACCTTTCTCTGCAAAGTATTGTGCTGCCTAGTGCCACATACCGAGCATTCCTTTTGTTTGCCTGTCTCCGTTTTGACCCTTGCTTGCTGTGTTTGGATTACCCCTCTGCTTCTGGCGATCTGGACTTGTTTGCTCCGTGGACTGTGTTTTGACCTTTGCTTGAATATACTCTCGGCTTTTTCTCAATTTAATCCTGTGCCTGCGACCTGGTTCTGTCGACTCTGCGTTTGGGTTCACCTGCCGGTCGTTACAGAATACTTCGCCTCTACAACGGACCCAGCAGAGTTCCAGCGGCTACTGGCTGAACAAGCACGAGCGATTACCGACCTCGCCCGAGCCATGGCATTCCTCACTCCGGCGATGCCAAACCCACCACCCGGGGCTGGAGCCGCAGCCGCTAGTGCTAATGAGCTAACGTTCACAATGCCACACTTGTATGGAGGCAAGGCCAGCCAATGCAAAGGATTCCTTTTTTTTTTTTGCTAATATAGTCAGCATAATGCTAGCAACATGCTAATATTGTTAGCATAATGCTAGCGACATGCTAAACACTCTAGCATCATGATAGCGACATTCTAATGATGTTGCTAGCAACATGCTAATATAGTTAGCATAATGCTAGCAACATGCTAATCAGCTAAACGCCATGCTATCAACATGCTAAGCACGCTAGCATCATGTTAGAGACATTCTAATGATGTTGCTAGCAACATGCTAATATGGTTAGCATAATGCTAGCAACATGCTAATCAGCTAAACGTCATGCTAGCAATATGCTAATCACACTAGCATCATGCTAGGAACATGCTACACATGTTATTAGCGGAATGCTAATATAGTTAGCATAATGCTAGCAAAATGCTAATATTGTTAGCATCATGCTAGCCACGTGCTAATATAATTAACATAATGCTAGCAACATGCTAATCGTGTTAGCATAATGCTAGCAACATGCTAATGAGGTTGCTAGGGGCCTGGCTTAGGAGCGTCATGATAAATGCGAAAGACTGATTGGTTGCCTGAGTTAAATGAGCCCTCCCCCCATGTCTATACGACAGTGGGATACACAGTTAAATTCAGTTTCAAAGTTCCTATGGAAGTTACTGTTATTAATGTATGTTAATTGCCCCTTGCTGGGGCAGTTTACCACTCGCCCTCTAGAAATGTCATGTCAAGCCCCCCATTCCGGAATAAGCCCAATGATATGACACCTCTTTCATGGGTCTGTGACAAACGGAACGGGACTAGTCATGCACCAAATTCCCCATTATAAATCAATGGGGCATATTAGGGCTCCTGTTGTGCCCCGGGGGTAAAACTAATACCCTTGTGCGGGGTATGTTCTGACACAGCCTGCAAGCCTCTTCAAATGTGGTAAATTTTATCTTTCTACGAAATTCTCGCTCTGTGCTAGAATCCGTCAAATTTTTTCTCAATAATAAACCTATGGTATTTTTAGGGTGATACAATTTCCCCCCACCTCTTTACAAGAGTCATACCACCCCATTCCCGAATGAGCCGCACAATTTGCCACCTCTTTCATGGGTCTACGACAAACGGTACAGGAATAGTTATGCGCCAAAATCCACATTATAAGTCAATGGAGCAACTTTGGGCGCCTTTTCCGCCCCAGGGGCAAAACTTATACCCTCTTGCGGGGTATGTTCTGACACAGCTTGCAAGCCTCTTCAAATGTGGTGAATTTGAGATTTCTACCAAATTCTCACTCTGCACTTTAATCCGTCAAATTTGGTCTGAATATTAAGTCTATGGGATTTTTTCCCCATTATATGTCAATGGGGCAAATTTGGGGACCTCTTGTGCCCCAGGGGTAAAACCTATACCCTCTTGCAGGGTATGTTCTGACACAGGTTGCAAACTTCTTCAAATGTGGTAAATTTTTAACCTTTCTACAAAATTCCCTCTCTGCGCTACAGTCCGTCAAAGTTGGTCTCAATGTTAAGTCTATGGGACTTTTTGGGGCGGTTAATTGCCCCCTGCGGGCACGCCCCCAAGAAGCCACCCTCCCGACCCAGGGGGAAGTGAGCAAGGGATCAAGGGGGCGATGGCCTCCACCACAGAAGCCTGCAAGAAGTGGGGGGGCAGTGGCAAAGTCCCCAGTGCTGCCCACAACCCCCTCACCAGAGCGGTTCAGGCCCAGAGCTAAAGCCCCCGGCGGCCAGGGCCACAACCCCGCCCCCGGCAGAGCGCCGCCACACCCTGGCAGGGCCAAGGCCCCTCCGGACCGGAGCCCACCGCAGCAACCCAGCCAATCGACCCCCGGGACACTGCCAGAAGATCAGAGGAGGGTCAAATCACGATGGCCACCCCCACCCCACCCAGGAGCAGACCCCAGGCTACCAGAGAGCGGCAGGCCCTCCACCCGGCCAAGGCCACACTCCCCCCCACCAAGAAGGGCCCGGAGAGCCCCAAACGGACCTTGAACCACCGCCAATGCGTAGCAGAAGCTAGGCACCCCCCCAGTCCACCGCCCAAAAGAGGAGGCTGCCCCGGCCAGCGCCCCCCGCAACACCCCCAAGATGGCACCTCCCGGAGGGCCCCCATCCCTCGAACATAGGGCCATGGACAGAAAGAAAAGGGGGGGAGGACACACCGCTCCCCTGTCCCATATGAGATTTGTGTATGTACATGTGTGAAAGTGTTGTGTGTGTATGTCTATCAAGCATTAAAATTTGGAGGTGCAGTTGAGGCACGGGGGCCCCACTGCTGGCAGACAGTGGAGTCCCCCACCCCCTCCCTACACCCCCAAGGCCCTAATGTAATGTGGACTGTGTGGGGGACTACAGTGCATTAAAATTGGGGGAATAGTCAGGGCACATGCACCCCACCGGTAGCCACCAGCAGAGTTATATCCGCCCCAACCTCCCCCAAATTCCTAATGACGTGTAGTGTCTAATATGCAGGTTAAAAAGAAGTGAGCCCTAGTGTTATGTGAAATGTAGTGTATGCAAGAGAATTATGGCTATGTATTGATTCATATATTGTAAAATGTAGGTGACAGAGTATTATAAATGAAATCATCATTAAGAGCAGCAAAAAGTACAATTTTTTTAAGTCCACTTTTTATTTCTCCACATGACATTTCATCCTCAGCATTTTATTCATCCATTCAATATAAATCAATATATTTTCTAACATATTTAAGACATATGTTCCCATACAAATCTGACCATATTATCTTGTACAATGAGTTATATTATCTCATATAATTTTACATATATATTTCCATATATTTACAGTGCCTTTTCCAATATATAATCTCATTTAATCTCATTTTTCAATATATATAATAATATATTAGATAGTATAACAATGTATTTATTCAATATATGAAAACGGCAATAATTGCAGTATTTTCATATATTTTCCTATTTCCTATTTCATATATTTATATATATTGCTTACATATATAATATATTATTATAGAATGTATCATAACATATATTACTATGTACAATTCACAATATATGAATACACATGAAACATATTGTCACATAATATATTGAGAAATATATTTTTGTTGCGTACGGGTAAGCAAACAACACCTAACATACTTTAAGCATTAGATACAGTGGAGTTAGATACTCTTCCATACACAACATGTCACACAAGAACAAGAATCAGAAACTTTTTTTTTTTCTAAACTGGGAAGGTACGTCTTTCCAGTGAGATCAGAGCGCATTGTTGCTCTATTCCTGGAAAAGATCCCACTCTACGTAACAAAGTCTTTTAGATTTACAGGTAAACGTCTCTCTCGCCCGGAGCGTCGCACCTCTGTAGCCTCCACGAAGTCTGGCAGGACCTAGACATTTGGCACCGACGGGCGATCCAGCTCTTTTGAAGGATGATCCTCTGTCGCCACATTTCCTGTTGGCACAGAGCCCACAGCACCTTCATCTGCCTCTGCCAGTAGCCCTAATTCTCCCTCAGACTCTTGACTGGGTACAGTGTCAGATAGTCAGGCTCTGACTTGATCCACATGCCTCTTCTTGATTTGACCACTGATCACCATATAGGACACAGGACCGGACGCATCCTGAATGACTGCAGGGATCCATTTAGGACCATAAGAGTAGTTTCTGATGTATACTTTATCTCCGGGTGTAAAACTTCTCAGTCTTTTGTTTGTGTCATGGGGCTTGTTTCTGTTTCAGTTGGTTTTCCTTGCACCTTGGCTTTCACATCTGGCAGCATCAAGTCAAGAACAGATCAGTCTTCTTGACATCATCAAGTCTCACACACTGAGCCCCCTGGACCATACCAGCCCCTGGACTTTTGTTAAGCAGCCAGCAGATGCCTCCATTGTTCAGTGTTCTGTTCTGTCTCGTGCTCTATGCCAGTCAAAGTCTTTGCCCCACCTTCCCATTGTCTCTCATTGGTAGATCTGTTAGTGGAGTGTGTGCACCTGGTTCTTGTTTGCTTTTGAATTCCAGGCCCTGTTTTTGATTTGTTTTATCACTTCATTGGTTTCCCTGATTATTTTATGATTGCTTTTTGATTGGTTCCTCTTTGTTTCATTGATCCAGCCCTTTGTTTCTGTTTTAGGATTTAAGCTCACTTCTCCCAGTGTTTCTTGTTGGTCCACTCTCACACTACCATCCCTGTGGCGGCATGATGCTCGTGGATTTTATCCAAGTATGAAGCGTTTGTTTTGTTTGTGGCCCTCGTGCTGGTTTATGTTTTGTGTTTGCTAAATAAATGGCTTGCACTGTGACCTCGACTCTTGTCATACCAGCATCCGTCGTGACCGACAGACCTGTTGTCGCATGTGGTGTTATGTGAACTGAACAGGATCTTGACAGCCTAGTCTGCAAGAATATAAGCTTCTCATCTTTTTCATCCCCTCCTTAAAGGTTTGGACTGCCCTCTCTGCTAGCCCTTTAGAGGAAGTGTGGAAAGGTGCTGACTGCACATGTCGAATGCCATTATGCTTCATGAAAAACTCATTCAGTATTTGTGAAACACATCCCATTGTCAGACACTAACATTTTAGGAAGTCCAAAAACACTAAAACTTGCCTTAGCTTCTCTATGGTAGTCTGCGATGTGGCTGTCTTCACTGCATAAATGTCTAGCCATTTGCTGTGAGCATCTACTATCAGTAAGAACATTTCCCCTTGGAAAGACCCAGCATAGTCCACATGAATTCTTGACCATGGTGCGTCTGGCCATTCCCATGGATGTAACGGCGCTGTAGGTGGTGACTTGTGTTTCTGACACTCCTCACAAGACTGCACTTCCCTCTCCACATCCTGGTCTATGCCTGCCCACCATACCTTCTTGGCCAGAGCCAAGCACTCTGTGTATACAGGGTGAGTTTGATGCAGCATCTTTAGTATCTTGTTTTCTACCTTTGAGTAGATTGTAACAGGCATCCCAGCCTGCAAAAACTCTCATTCAGGAGGTCACCACCCGGCCAACCTAACAGCGCCCGCGCTGAAATCTGATTGGCTTATTTTGCTCAGTAAACCAATCAGGATGCCCTTTGTCTAGCACAGGCTTCTACACATGAGCATGATGATCACACCTCTGTACATTCTCTCTCTCTCTCTCTCATTCCGTCGCGCTTCTCTCAAGTCACGCCAATGCCTGCTTACTGTCTGCTTTGCTCTAGTTTCGGGATTTTTTATTATTCAATTTGCGGGCATCAGGGGCTACTATCAATATCGCGAGACTTCCGGGAGACTGGGATCTCTGGTATAACCAGTCTAGCACCCCATAGTACGCAGTCATCCTTTACACTCAGTTCTAGCTGTATCTGATAAGGTTTCAGGTGAGAGTCTACGTTGGCAGGCCACTCCCTTAGAACATGATTATGCACCTGGGACAGTATCACATCTTTAGCTGTCCAGCGCTTTATCTGACTCGCGTCCACAAGTGTATCATCTAGAAGATCCATCATCAAGACCTGCTCCGTCTTTTCATCACGCCCGGTGTCAGTGACGGCAGTCTACTTAGCCATCTGCATTCCCTGATGTTTTTCTTGGTTTTGTACACACACTATCTTTATGACACTCAAGTGAACAGCCCATCTCTGGACTCTTGGGGATCCCATTTGTGGTATGGGTTTCTTCTCATTGACCAGCGATATCAATGGCTTGTGATCTGTATAGATGGTAAATGCTCACCTGTACAGGTACCTGTAAAATTTCTGAATTCTAAAAATGACCGCCAACCCTTCTTTGTCTAGCTGAGAGTACCTCTTTTCAGCTGGCAACCGTGTGGACGATATAAACCCCAACGGACGCTCACTCCATGCGGTGTGATAAAACAGTGGCAATGCATCCTGCGATAGGGCAAATTCTCAATCCATGAAGGTAATGGACTATGGCCTCGTTCACGGACGTCTGAACCAAGCGTTTTTCTGGCGTTCGTGGCGCCAGGTGAGCGCCGACTGAACACCGACCGTTTTTCTGCTCATTGGAGCAAATCAAAGCGTCCACACGGGCGTTCAGCACGTGATGCGACCAGCTCTTGGCGTTCGGGTGGCGTCAAACTCAATATTTTTCTTGGCATCAAAATCGATGAATCGCGAGAGAAAATGAGGAAGCTGTGCGTTTACGGCGTTCGGTTGGTGTTCTGGAGGACCAAATATGTCCCCTTGATTCTGTCGGCAACTACGAGAAACCATGTTGCAAAAGAGAGGAAGAGCATCATTATTTGAGGAATTGCTTTTTTTTGAAGTCTTCCACAGAGAAGAGACAGTGAGTACTTTACTTCTTATTATGTATTTTTGTTTATTGTTTTGCAACTTGCAAAAAGCTTTTCTCCCACTTTATAAATGTCAAATCTTGGTCAACTGCTCTTTTCTGCTAGTGCTACTGTGAGGTTCTACTAGCATGTTACTACAAAGCTAATGGTAACGTACATAAATATTTTTTGGCTGTTGTAGATTATACACACACACACATATAATGGTTCATAAATGCATGTTCTCCTAAATTAACATTTTTTATTTCACTTAAGTGAAAAATTCTACCAATAAATCAATACATTATTGGTTGATTTCTTACTAATTTCTAAAGTTAATCTAATATTAAGTAAGATTATCTACTCGCATAAGTGAGTTAATGTGGTCATTTAAAATGACTTTTTATGGACAGATACAAGATAAATGTGCAATAACCTGATGCTACTTTGTACGTAATTCTTTGCAGAACTAGTGGAAATGTATTTGAAAGTGACCTCTCCGATGACAGTCTGTCAGTAACGGTGAAGTCACAGATGTGGATGACAGAAGCAGCATTCTAAGTGCAGAGGCATAGCACTCCAGTCCGTTGTTCTCCCCGGAAAGCAAAGGCCAAGGCACACCATGCACAGAAGAAGGGGTCTGAGATGGACATCATGATGGTCATTGACCAAATGAAAAGTGCCATGAGTCTTCAAAGTCAGATAATATATCTGGATTTCTTAAATCTCTGGGCAGACTTGCGGCAACTACCGGATGACAAACTGGCTGAAGATTGAAATTAAAGTTATGCAGTGTGAACTTCTGTGCCTTCCATACAACTCATTCTAGTCTCAAATACCCTTCAACACCAGCCCTTTCCTGCACATACCAGATCCACATTTTGCCACCTCCACCTTCCCTCATTTAATCAGAAGCACCCTGAGCCCTTCTATCATCCCCTTGTAATGTTGGTAGCAGTTTGTTTTATTGATTATACAGCCATTGGAAAAAAAAAAACAGACCATCTTTTTTTTTTTTTGGTTATTGCTTTTTGTAAATTGGTTATTGCAAATTGTACAAACAGTGAATAGAAAAAATGGAAAAGTGCTCTTATCTGTTTTCCATGGCTGTGTAATGTACACAATGTGCTTGTTTGTTTGTTTGTTTGTTTGTTTGATTGATTGATTGATTACATACTACCTGTTGGCAGTGGTTCTCTGTTAACTTATATTAGCACAGTTATTTAAGCTGTTATTTCTGTTTGTTGCAAATTTTTTTTTATTTGACATACTTGTCACAATTTACCATGCTGTTCTTAATATATATTTGTTTATATACAATTTAAAATAAAAATGTACATTTGACAATTCTCGTTTTAACTAATTTTATTATTTTTTTCAAGGCGCAAAAACAAATGTAACCAAGGCATGAAAACAGAAATGTAACCATTTTATACAAATATAAAATTTTAGAGTAAAAAAAAACAAATGTAACCTTCAACGTGCTTCAAGGCATGAAAACAAGTAACTATTTATACAAATATGAAATTTTAGAGAAGTACTACCATGGCAGCTCCTGCAGGGGACATGAAGTACTCCGCAAATCTGGTCCTGACTGCATTTTCCTCCTGTGTGCTGCGAGTGCCTGGAACAGTAAAGTCCCTCAGAAGTCTGCAGACATGTCATCTACATTGTATCGTTCCCTCTGTCGCACAAAGTTGTGGAGAACACACGTGGCCTTGATAATCCCATCAGCATTCTCCGGTTTCACCTACATGGCTGTTCGCAGGACTCTCCAAATGTGCACTCAACATAACACCTTGCCCTTGTCAGGCGGTAATTAAACACTTTGTTGAGTTGTGAGTGCAACAGGAAAGGGCTTCATCATGTTTTGATGGAGTCCGAAAGCTTCATCAGCAACTAAAACATGTGGCATTGGTGTTCCCCCTTCAACAATAGGTCTCGGTGCAGGAAAATGTAATGTGCCATTATAAAACTTGCGTCCCATGGCTGAAGAGTGAAAGATGCTAGAATCTGATGAGCTTCCATATGCTCCCACATCTATGGCCACAAAGTTATACGAGCTGTCTGCAATGGCCATCAACACAACAGAAAAATATTTTTTGTAGTTGTAAAATCTTGTGCCACTTTTGGGGGGCATCTGAACATGGATGTGCTTCCCATCCAGAGCTCCAAGACAATTAGGGAACTGGGATCTCTGGCACAATCCTTTAGCAATATCAGTCCACAGCTGCTCTGTTGGCTCTGGCATGACAAGAGGCTGAAGACATTCCCCCAGCACATGGCATGTTTCATGCACAATTTTTTGAATAGTGGACTTTCCAAGTAGATACTGGAAATGTAGGGAAGAAAAGGATTCCCCAGCTGCCAAAAAACCTTAGAGAAAAACAGTATACATATTAATATTCATTAAAATACAAAATACATATTCTCTGTGATTACCAGTATGTTGGTGTAATGTTCATTCATTTAACATTCCAAATACAAACCTATTAGTAATGCTTCAACCATTTCAGTGGGTGATGTCAAACCAACTATGCAGCACATAGACTAATGTCCCCATATTGCCACAAAACTTTTTAAAAAAATACTTATAGCTGTATGCATGTATAAGTTATTTTTCATTCATAAAAAAAATATATAGAAGATATGCTCTCATTCCATGTGATGCCATGATGTCAAACCAAGACATTTTAAAAATTGTTTCCTCTTATAAATGTGTGTATATATGTATATACAGTATATATGTATGTGTGTGTGTGTGTGTGTGCGTGCGTGCGTGTGTGTGTCTAGTTATATATACAGTACTGTGCAAAAGTTTTAGCTAGCTGTGAAAAAATGCTGTAAACAAAGAATGCTTTCAAAAATGGAAGTGTTAATCATTTATTTCATCCAATCAACAAAATGCAGTGAATGAACAAAAGAAGAAATCTAAATCAAATCAATATTTGGTGTGACCACCCTTGCCTTCCAATATATATATATACATATATATATATATACATATACAGTTAAGGTCAAAATGCCAATAGTGACCATAACAAAATCTGTTAACACTTGTATTGCTTGCAAAAGAACAAAGACAATGTCTTTGCAATGATGTACAATGCATCATTGCAAAGCACCGGGAGACAAATCTGGATGAGCTGGGACGATTTGCCATGGAAGAATGGGCTCGTATACCTCAAGTGACATGTGCCAACCTAGGTAAGAACTACAGGGAGAGGTTGTTGTCAGTTCCTAAGACAGAGAGGCCACACAATTGACCATTAAATGTCAGGGGGGCTAATAACTTTGGCCTTGTCATTTTTCACTTGTTTTGTTAAAATTCAGCACATTGAAAAAATATCTTAATCAAACTTTGTGAGATTTTGTCAGGTTTTTTTATGGTCATTTTTTCTTGCGATATTAAGGGTTTTGTATTATATATATATATATATATATATATATATATATATATATATATATATATATATATATATATATATATATATATATATAATTGTTTATATAAAAAATCCTGTGTGCTGCACAGTTGGTTTTACGTAATCCTTTAAATTGGTTTGAGTGCATAATAGGAAAATTAAACTAACTTGACAGTTGTATATAAACAAAGGATTTTTAAAACAAGAATGTCAAATGTAAGTTTTAAGAAAGAATAGGGATCCATGTTTTCAATGCAGAACTATAAACCAAGATGACCCACGTGTAAACACTCTGGACAGAGTAATTACTGTCCCCCAGGTAAATACACAAAACTACAGACTGGGCGTCAGGCTGGCGTTAAACAACGTCAAAATGAACACCTTTCCCATTCACTTTCATCTTCACCCCGTAGGGGTCTAGTCTTCTTACCTCACTCATTCGTTCCACCCTAAATTTCACGCAATGCAGAGTGCATCTTCATCTGAGCTATCACTTTCACTTTGTTTTACTTCCACTTGGTGTGAACGGTGGTATGAGCCTCGCTTCTTCTCTTTCTTCAGATCCTTGTATACTTTACTACCTTGGTTCTGCATGTCTCTGTTACGGCACGCTTTTGCAATATGTCCTATTTTGCCACATGCATGACATTTTTCTTGTTTGAACTTACACTCTGCTGCCGTATGCCGGGTTCCCTTGTACCGATAACACTCTTTCCTCGATACCTTAAATGCACTAGCCTCCTGCGAGCCTTTCTTTGTCTTCATAAACTTCACTAATGCACTTGGCATTCTCAGATCTTGCGCGTTTTTATTTGCATTTTCTATTGCTACAGCAATGGACGCCTTGTCAAAAGATAATTCCGTTTCTGATGAGACGTCTCTGAATACGCTCGTCATTTATTCCACACACAAGCCTGTCCCTCAGCATTTGCTGTAGCTTGTTACCGTAGTTGCAATCTTGCGCTAGCCTGCGTAGCTCTGCCACATATTCCTGTACAGTTTCCTCAGGCTTCCGAGTGCATGAATCAAACTTATACCTTTGCACAGTTTCGCTAAGTTTTGGATGGTAGTGATTTTTTAACAGGTCCACTAGTTGCTGGTATGTTTTGTCCTTTGGTTTCTCAGGGCTAAGAAGACTTCTCATCAAGCTGTATGTGGATGGGCCAACAACACTTATGTGTATAGCTCTTTGTATAGCTTCATTGCTAATCTCATTGGCCGCAAAAACTGTTCCATTATTTCACAGTATTCTTCCCACGCCTGATTTTTAGCATCAAATTTTCTGGCAGTATGTTGCCGTAAAATGTATCCCCTTAATTTTACATTTTTGTACATCAAATTATTATGTGCTTTGAGTAACTGGTATTTGAGAGGGTTACATCTATCTTATTAAATTTTCAGAGCCATATCTACAATACAGACAGAATTAACAGACGAGGCTGTTTCTGGCAGCATGTTGCCATAAAATGTATTCCCTTTTAATTTTGCATTTCTGTATATCAAATTATTATGTGCTTTGAGAAACTTTTCTTATGGCGTGCAATCCTCTTTAATTTAAGATAACCTATACGTCAGAGTGTTTACAATCCATGTTTTACCCTCAGGATAATAAAGCTATAAATATGAATGAAAAGAAGTACTTGCATGTAATGACAAATAACATTTATATATTTTAAAGTTAACAATGTATTTTTTCATAATTTACTCAAATATAAACATGTTCTACACAAACAAATGGAGCTAATTGGAATTTCTTCTGCAGCTTAATGCAGCTTAAAAAGTCAACTCCAGCATCTTTACTCTTCCAGAACAGGAAGAACCTACAACCAATCTCATTTCTGAATGAGACATATCAACATTTGTGAACGAGCTATAACAAAATAAACGTTACTTTTTAAATAACCTCATCTTTCTGGAAACACGTTTGCTTTTTAGTTTCTTTAGTTGTTCTGTTATCCTGTATTGTTAAATTATCATGCAGTTCTGCAATTTAACCTTCTAGTTATTATTACAGCATCTAAACTGAATGTTTTATAATGTCATCACAATACCTGAAGATTGTAATGATTTTCTGATCACAATAACATCATTGCTTTCTTTTGCAGGGTCCCTCCAAATGAAACTCCCTTTAATATTGTGATGGTAGTTAAAGCACAGCCATCTACTGACTATAGATCACATGACTGAATGAACTGCATAGATCTGTACTAGTCAAACAAACTAGTAAACAAACACTTTAGCCTTGTGACTCTCATGTGGAACGCCATCATGCGCTAAAATGCAGTTCTCTGCCAGAAAGGCCAAAAGCAGCACATTTAAAGCAGCAGGCCAAAATAACTCCAAAGGGTCCCCAGCCGATTTACCAGGGCTTCAGCCCAGGGTATTTTGAGTCTAGTCCGGGTAGCCAAAATAATTGTACAGTTGTTATAAATAAAGCTTATATATTTCATTAGCATGTATTTATCTGGACTTTGATGATTTATGACGATTTATAACAACTCTGCAAGACAATAAAACAGTGAGTTTGGTCTTGAGAAGTGTTCTGCCACTGTGGTTTGTTGAGTTTAACATATGATGTGATTAGTTTGGATAACTGCTTCCAGTGAAGCGATTTCCTCATTATAGATACATATAGAAAAATATTGAATAAACATGTTTAATGTTGCTTATTGCATGTCGTGTGCTTTGTTGAGCTCATCTGAGGGCTGCCTTGGCTTTTTGCACGTTCCACTTATTTGGTGTAAAACGTGCAGTGGTCCGGTCTCGGTCTCGCCTTGGTCTCGCCCCTCCCTGGTCTCGGTTAGGACTTGCTCTCGGTTTATCAGCTAAAATATGAGTTTTTATTATAATAAAAGGAACGATTTGAAGATTCTAGTGGTATGTGTGGTTTCTGTAAGCTAATAAAAAGTTATTAAAAACATAATAGACAACGCAAACACTTTCGTTGATCTTCAAATATTTTAAGCATTTTTATGGGTTTCATAAGATCAGGGATAGACATTTAAAGTCCATATTTGGACAACAGAGATCAGGATGTTTCAGGGAAGACTGGGAACTTATGGAAAATCCGGCATGATAAAACTGTTTATTTTGGACATTCTTGGTAAGATTTGAGAGTTGAAAATAAAATTAAATAGACATTTAAGTACCGTTACACAATCATGACCTTTTATTTCATATAAGATTAAAAAAGAAAAATCGATATTTTCAATACTTTTTAGTTTTATCAGCCTGTATCTCAAAATTATAACGTGCAACTCCCGACTCATTTTGCCAAATAGGGTCACGCTTGATAAGTGCGTTATTCGGATATTTTTTGCTGCCATCTGTTGGACAGAACATCGTACTACAGGTTAATATAAACGGAGGCGCAAAAAGGGTTAAAACAAATTAACATACACCTATCAGTTCTTTTTAATCAAAGCACAATTTATGCATGTTTAATCTACTGTTCACAGTTCACTTCAACTGTGCACAGTGGGAATGAGGTTCTTTTTATTTTCTACTTTAGCAAAATCTGTTTTACCTGCATCTGTCTCCCTGTTACGTATGTTGGCTCCTTGTTTTTAGTTCTAATCTTAGGTATATGTTTTGAATAAGGCACACTGTCTGCAGTAAATATACATGAAAATACTCATGTGAATAGATTAAAATGAATTAACTCGCCCTTTATCTCTCCTCCAGAAGAATAGAATTCTGATAGCTATCCGCTAAATATACAACAGTGGAGTATATGTCAATTTTATGTCAATAAGCAATACATTTAAAAGCACTGTGAGCTTGTTTCTGCCCAGAATAAACTTGGCCTTTAAGGGTGGTCTTGGTCTAGCGGTTAGAATACTCACGTCTGGACCAACAGGGTGTGGGTTAAACTCCTACCTCCAGCTTTATCACCACTGGGTCCCTGATCAAGACTCAACACTAAACTGCCACCAAGGAGACTGAAATAAGGAAGTTGTTCTGGATAAGAACCTGGGGCTTTGTTTTACCAGGTGATTAATAACAATACAAATTTGTTGAACAGGTTTTTTTTTTTGTCTTTTTACTGGTGATTTGGTGCTTGGAATTTTATGCCATAACTTTGTATTTATTCATTATTGTTGTGCAGTATAGATTTGTTAACACAATATTGTTTCTACGTATAAATTCTACTCCCAAAGCATTTATTAAAACCTTTAACTGCACCCCAACCACCACATCATTACACTGAAAATGATGTTTATTTCTCATGTATGGATGGCTGATGCTTTACTCTAATTGTAACGACAGGCAGGTGAACCCAAACGCAGAGTCGATAAAACCAGGTCGTAGGCACAGGGGTGAATTGTCGAAAAATCGCAGGTTTATTCAGGCAGGGGTCAGTACCAAAATACACAGTCCACGAGGCAAACAAATCCGAATCGTCAGAAGCAGAGGGGTAATCCAAAAACAGAAAGCAAGGGTCAAACCGAAAACAGGCAAACACAAGAAACGCTCGGTACGTAGCACAAGGCATAACAATACTTCGCAAACAACAATAGCGACTAAGGGTCTTTAAATACTGGAAGGTCGTCCCTGATAGGCTAATACTCCGGTGACGTAGATCTGGTGCGCAGAGGTTGCTGTGACGATCTGGAGTCTGATGAGGTGGACTCCTCCCTGGGTCTGGGCTGGGCTCTTACACTAATTATAACCTTAAAACAATAATACAACAAACTAGAAAGAAAACAAAAGTCCAACAATGAATACATTTTTTATTTAAAAAATCATTAATAATGTTCTAAAAATGATTATCATTAGAACATACAACACAGAAGCACTCCAGCATAAAGTGTCTTTAATGTCTGACTCATGCATAAATAATAACCAAAGTAATAAAATTTTATTGTGAGCATAAAGAGCATAAAGCATTTTATAACACAGAAATAATGTAGTAACCAAAACAAAACAAGGAATTCCATTTATTGTTAATTTATTGTAAGAGGTGTACATCTGTTTGTTTGGGAGCAACATATTTTGCATGTGTAAATAATAAACCATGAAGAATAATCTGATAACGTCTTTCATTATAAACACACAGAGCAAGGAATAGCCAGAGATAAGAGACTATAGACTAACTGCAGTTTTGGGGTTATTATTGCTGGCAGCTAAAACATATAGATGAAGTAGAAAAGTATGGAAAATATATGTAAAGGCAGGAAAATAATGTAGCACAAAAAACTTATTGAAATTCATACATGAATGCCATGACTGAATTTGTTAATTGAATCCAGGCTTTCAAAATACTTTTTACTTAGTCACTAAGTATTTTATCATTTATTTTCAGAGAAAATAATTACCCATCTTCATGTTGTTTTTTTAAATAATTGTTTAGATATCTAATATTTTCATATCTGAATATCTTTATGGAATTTCAGTCACTTGGTCCTTCACTTTTTGGTAATATCCTCCTCAACATCATCATAGTCTGTAAGCAAAGAACAGTGCAATTATCTGTTCAGATAAAAATATTTCAATAGTTGTAACTATTTTATTCTTAAACACATGGCAGGTCATAATTTACATTACCATTGCACTATAATCATTCATTCCTTATCCGAACCACTTAATCCTAACCGGGATGGCAGGGAACCGGAGCCTGTTCCGAGAAGTACAGGCGCAAGGCAGGGAATAACCTGCCTGCAAACTCCACAGAGAAAGGCCCTAAGACCGACTCAGGGATCGAACCCAGGGTTTTCTTGCTGTAAGGTGGCAGTGCTGACTGCTCAGTCACAGTGCCAGCCCACTAATAAGGTACGTTATTAAAGGAATGGCAACACTAAGACAATGTGCACGTTTGCAACAACAAGTCACCAAAAATTAATCAACTCCAATAAACTGCATCTGCTGTGTTGACTAACCTGCCAAGCATGCTGACTCCTGTCCAGAAGACATGACGTCATCATAATTCTCTGCTGCATAATCTACACCAACATATGCAGACAGATATTAACGGCAATTAGGCCTGCAATGGTTAGTCAACGTAATCAACAATGATGACTAGAAAAAAATGTCAACACATAATTTCTCTTCTTAAATTAGCAACTCCATGCTTTTGCCAAGTGGCTATAATAACAGTACAGTAATATTTATGTTAGTTTACCTGTAGGAAAACAATTTCCAATGGATGATGTTGTTTAAATATCATATGAGTAATATTAGCTAGGGTGTTAATTGAATTATTAAATCTGTTAATTTATCATCCACATCCAGTCTTATTGCTCGTCAATATGTCAATATGCTTATGTTCTCTCCAATGCAAACCCTAATACCACAAACCATTTTACCCATAATTTTTAGAAACAAGTACATGAATTTCAGTCCCCGGAAATCACACTCGTTCAATTTCAGCATCTGATTCAAACAGTAGTAAACTTTAAAGCCTGTTTTCGACCATATAGCTATCATCACATGCGTGCACACACCAGCTTTTCTTGGCAGGCACGCTGATTTCCTCACAACACATGCACCGCAGTTCAAAGCATTTGTTAACAATTACCTTTCTAAAATGTATATGATTGATATCAAATAAATTTAAACAATATTTAGTAGGTATTTTCAGCTTGCAGTTCAATTAACCTTATCTTTCTTGCAGTCATATAACATAGATTAATTATACTACATAATAAATGGTACAAATATATCTGATAAAGTTATTCAAATCCATGATTCATGGATCATTAATTTAATTTGCTACAGGACCTTGTCATGTAAAGGTGAGTGAGAGACTAGACAACAGGAGCCATGCTCACAAGAAGCAGAGTTGGAGGTTGTGACAGAAATAATAACTGACTAAACAACTATTCAAAAAAAAAAAACATTGAAGGATTACTCGACTACCAAAGTATTCATTTGTGGCAGCATTATAAAATTACTTAATTTAAAAAAAAACCAAACAAACCTGCTCCAGTATGTGGATTCTGTCCAGCACTAATGGCATCATCATAGATTTCTAGTTTACCCTCTATGTACAGACATAAAGAACATTATTAACTTCAGTAAATGGATTTTTAATGGATTTTATAAGTAAATTTTTATATTTACTTATGTTTTACAATATTTTATATTAACTTTGGTTTTTACGATGACTACATCAACTATGATATCAATCATTTAACTGTGGTATAATGGTAAATGGTATAACAACCGAATAATTTGGGTGATAATTTGCAAATTAGTTACAGCCTCACATATCTGTATTTGTCCAAAGCTCCATAATGAAGTGCAGATGACTGATATTTTATTCTAAAGGAGGAGGTGTAAAACAGATACAGTACATACCTTCTTTACTATTAGATTTTTGTCCATCAGTGGTGACATCGTCATATCCCTCTGGTATCTCTTCTGTCCCCAGTTCACCTAATTAACAATGTTAAATGTTAAGAAATATATTTCAAAGAGTTTAATTGACTTTGCATGGCATTTAATAAAGAAATAACATAAGACATATATCTACTTATCAGGCCACTGGTTGTTGTGGCATTATCATAATATTCAGTGTTTTCCTCATTTAGAGGCTTTCCTGTAACAGAAAAAACTGTATTAAATATCTAGCTCTGATAGTTTTAGTGCAAGATACACTACTACATTTTCTAATTTATAGATTTCAGATCATATAAATGTTATTTTGCATTGTTAATGATTGACAATCCACTGTTAAATTTTTTATATGTAGAAAATTAGTCACATACATGCATCTGTCCTATTACCTGAAATTAGCTGCTCATCCACATCCTCATATGCATGTTGGGATTCAGGTGGGATATTTCCTAAAGGACGAGAAGTGTATGTGTAGTCGGTTTAATCTTATATATGTTTATGGACAGACTTTGAGGTATTTGTTCTAATGGTGTATATAAATATAATATTGAATATAATCCTCATCACTCACTCTTTTGAGTTTTTAAGGGGGTGTGTTTAGTAGCAAATCTGTAGTCAATCTCTTCATAGACTGCCTCAGGCTGAGTACTCAATCTCCTCTTACAGAGCACTTTGAGTGGAGACAGAGAAACACGAGGCCAGACTGAAGGCAGATTTAACTGAGATAGTGTATAGTGGTTGGACTGTAACTAATCACAGAATCTCACCCTGCTGCGTTTCATGGGTATCAATGATGAGTTAAAACTTAAACACAAACCAGAATTAAGTACAAGAAAACTGGGAGACCCCTAGTGATTGCCCATTAAGGCAGCCAATAAATTGAATGTTACACTGCTACCTCTCCTGAATTTTCTGTTCTGATAAAACAGCACAAGCAGAATCACTAATGCCAGTAACAGCACCATCCCCAGCACCAGGAGGCTCACAGCAGCTGCTGCTGGACTTTGTGGAGGAGTTGTTATCCTCTCTGTCTGAGTGACTGTAGAATGAATTAGATAACAAAAATGTACACTAGACATTTATATTCTGAAATATGTCGAAGGAAATGTCAACGAGACAAAAAGACAACCTGTAGTGGTGGATGTGGTGGTTCTTAAAGTTGTGGTAGGAGGATGAACAGATATTTCTGGGAAATCAGAAAAATACTTTAAACATATATCTTTTACATCTACTGTACATTTACTGCATTTCCTAATTGCAGGAACAGTCTCCCTGGAGCAAACTGGGATTAACTTATAATAATTAGCTGAATTCATATGTTATTACTTGCCCCGCCTGAGTTGTAGATAAGAGATAAAACATCACACAAATAGTACTGTCACAGCATAAAATTTTGCCCGGTGGCAAGACACATTAGTGATGAAGAGGATAAAGACCAAGGAGAGCGATCATCTGTCCTGGTTACAGCACCAGTGTTTTACCATGACTGGGATTTACTAATGAAGCTATAAGGTGCAGCCTTGGGAGGATAAAATGAGACCCAGTGCAAAGCCATGTGGTCAGTTAAACAGCATGCTACTGGACAGTAAGCCAACCAAATTATTTATTTAATTAATCTATTTTTGTTCCCAGGATTCTCTTTTCTTTGTTCTCTCTCTCTCAGATACCAATGTGACCCTGTGACCAGCTTAAGGGCAGTGTACCCTCACTGAAGGCACCACTACCCGAGAACCCTTACAACCTACTTCCTTTCCACTGCCTTTTGTTTTTTCATTGGTTCTCACTGGTGTGGAAATAAACATTCCCTCTCTGGGCTTATTCCTGGACAACTTTGTCATTTTATGCACTTTTTCCAAGTGGCTCATGACACAACCAATTGTCAGTATTTTGGGGTAACACCAAGAAAAGATCATTGTTTTCAGTTTAAGACATAATAAATCAACACACTCCTCTGACCTGCACATGTGACTCCAGCATCGTTACTGTGGAAGCAGTGGGTTTGTTTCTTCAGGGAATGAGGACAGTCCCACAGGTGAATCTCATTCCCTCTACACTTCATTCTGCTCAGCCAGATAGAGCCTTCACCAGCACCGAAGGCAGCACTACCATTTGCACTCAGCGCCGGCCCACAGCCCAACTGCCTGCAGACCACCTGAGCGTCCCTGATGTCCCACAAGTCATCACAGACGGAGCCCCACGCAGCGTTATGATACACCTCTAGCCTCCCAGAACAGCCTCCCTCTGTTCCATTTAGCCTGAGAGGCAGGTGATCTACATCACACACATCACACAACATGAATCATGTCTGTAGCCACAGAACCAGAAATACAGCATAACACTGAAATTGAAATGTTATCAAACCTTTTTCTAGTTTGACTTAGAAGAGATATTTTGAAAAGACTTGTATTTATTATTAATAACAGTGGAGTTATTTCTGGTTACTGCACTGAATGGCTTTTAATTGGATAAATGTTTTATTGATAAACCTTACTTACTTGAGCACTGTCTCTGGTGGGATGATTTCAGATTTTTGCGTAGCCCATAATCACTCTCCCCTATATTATGACAAAAGAAAAATAATAATTGTGGTGAGATATTTTAAGGACTAACCATAAAGACAATAAGGCTTGACAGCTTTAGCCAGATTAAGCATTATGCATTGCACATAGTCATTTGTGCAACCATCGTTTTGTTTTAACTCTACAGCATTTAAAACTATTACACTAAAGGACCTCTTACCAGAGCAGGTAATATGTGCCACCTCACTGCTTTTATCACATGTGTTCTGACCCCAGGGGGAAGATGGACAGTGCCACAGAGAGGGGTCATGTTTCCTACATTTAAAATCATCCAGCCAGTTAGGAGCTGATTCCACTCTGGCTCTTGCCCAACTCTCAGAGCCAGTACTTCCACAGTTCAGCTCCTGACATATCAAACTTGCTGTTTCTTTTTCTATGCCCTTTATGCACACATTACCCCAGGTTCCATTGTAGAAAACTTCCAGATTCCCCTCACAGCCATTGGTGAGTCTGATTTCTTTAAATTCTGATGAATTCAGTTGTAGAGTTAGTTTAAGAGTTTCTAAAGTTTTAGAAAATATGGTTAAACAAATTAAACACATATTTGATATTATTAATTAATTAAAATATCAGTATAAACATATTCACATGTACATATGGATATAGATTAACATTAAATTCTTTAATAACTATACAAATTCCAACTAAAATGTTCTAAAGTACTTTACCTGAGCACACAACCCCTACGTCCTCTGTGTGTGCACATTCATCCTCTCCACAGAGCTGAAATCTGCAGTTCCACAGGGACGTCTCCTTCCCCTCACATTCCACCTCATTCAGCCATATTTGTCCACTTCCAGGACCAAACCAGGCTGGTACATGGGCACTGAGGGCCACTCCACACTGCAGCTGTCTGCACACCACCTGGGCATCCTCAATATCCCACGAGTCATCACACACTGTTCCCCACAAGCCATTGTGAAAAACCTCCAGCCGTCCTGCACACTGTCCTCCAGAACCAACCAGCCTGATTGGACTCTGCGCTGTATCAAAACATTAATCTCATCACTCATACAAGATCACTAAGGTTTGATGATACTGCTCCAGTTTTCACTTTTTAGCTAGGATACTGTACTTAGACGCATTCATTTAATTAATTAAAGTGAGTGATTATTTGTCATTGTGAACACATCACAGCACAGCTCACGGTGCACCACAATGAAATCTGGCCTCTGCATTTGACCCATCAGTGAAGGAGCTGTGGTCAGCTTTTGGCACTGGCCGGAGAGCAGTGCTTGGGGGCACTACATTGATCATGAGTACCTCAGTAGCACCTTTACTGGTGCAGGACTTGAACCGGCAACCCTCCAATCGTGGGGCCATCTCCCTAACTTTACACTTCCAACTGCCTCAAGAAGAATATACCAGTATGTTTTATTGAGTAAATGTGGCGTCGGTTACAAATTAGGCATCTGCACCAGTGCAGTGGAAAAAGGATATGAGAGAGCTATACATACCTCTGTTGCAATAGGCACTTTATTGAAACTTTGACACATTAAATATTAAACCCACCTTAGACAGTCATTGTTAAAAATGGTTATGAAATATTTACCAAAGCAGGTGATGTACAGCTGTTCTCTGAAGCTGCAGTTGAGAATTTGTCCACTGCTGCAGTTCCCCAGATTAGCTTCACTACCAGAGCAGTTGAAACCCATTACACACATGTGGCTGTGTTCAGGACTGGATGGAGAGGAGCTGAAGTTCATCACAGAACCACAACCCAGCTGTCTGCAAACCACAGAGGCCTCAGACACACTCCAGGAATCCAGGAGAACTCTCCTCCAGTCCTGCATGAAGTAAACCTCCACCTCCCCCTCACACTTCCTCCCTCCAGACAACCTCACCAAACCCTCATGTGATGCCAGGGAGGAGCCTAAAAGGAGAAATCACAAAAAATATTTTGATATTTGTTATGAAAACATGTCATTAATAAGGTTTTCATAAAACCAACAGCTCACCATTACAAATAACTCCAGCATCCTGTTTATGGGAGCATGCAGCTCGACTCCATGATGAAATGTGACATTGCGATAAAAGTGTCTCGTTCCCCTGACAATCAAACACATCTTCCCAGATTTGATCACTCTCCTCCCCAAACCAGTCTGCCCCCAACACAGCCACAGCACTCCCACATTTCAGCTGTGCACAGAGGACACTGGCAGCTCTCATATTCCAGCTCACATCACACACTGTGCCCCAATCACTGAGATACTGGAGCTCCACTCGACCAGAACAGGAGTCTGGGCCATTCACCAAACGTACATCTGAAAAACCTTTGCACACAACTGATAGTTTAATAAAACTGCACTATAATAAGAGACTAAAGTTACAAAACATAATCACTATATTAAATAAAAATATAAGATATATCACTTAACCAGAACATATCAGTCCCACATCATTGCCATGAGAGCAGTAGTGCTTTTGTGAAGAGGACGTTGGACAGAGAGAAATTTCAGATTCGTTGCCACTACACTGAAGCTCCTCTGACCACACCTGACCCTCTCCTCTGCCAAAAGCAGCTGCTGCCATTATCTTTCTGGGAACCCCACAGCCCAGCTCTCGACACACAACCTCTGCATCCTGCTGGTCAAAGGCAGTATCACACACTGTGTTCCATTTCTCTTTGTGAAGGATTTCTACTCTTCCAGAGCACAAGTGAGGGCCATCTTTAAGTCTTGCCATTGTGTGACCTGTTTTTAATACAAAAAACAAGACATTAGCAATAAGTAATCATAAATCAATGTTGAACAACAACAACAACATTATTAATAATAATAATAACAATAATAATAATATAGTAAAGTAGTAGTAGTAACAATTCACTGAAATACTATGATCATTAAGAATTAAAATGTTTAAAATCTAGCATTGCAAATAATGATAGACAAAAACTTTACAGGCATTAATATTAACAAGTAAATTTTTTTCCAGTACCTGTGCAGACAAAACCATCATCAAAATTATGGTCACAGTTATGTACACTCCACCCCCAAGATTCACAGTGCTTTACTGTAGACTCCAATCCACTGCAATATACATGGCTTAACCAGATTGGCCCTAATCCTGGTCCAAAGTATTCAAAGTGTAGAGGCTCCCCGCAGTCCAGTTCTCTACAAGCAACTAAAATGACTTCTGTATTTCCATCAGCAGCACATATTGTTCCCCACTGTCCTCTGTGAAGAACCTCGACCCTACCAGCACAGCGACTGCCACCATTCACCAACCTCAGACTGCCTGTATACCATAAAGATCACAAGGCATGTAAAGATGAAATAGTAAAGAACATTTTTCAATGGAGCAACAACATGCATCATTCAATAACACATAATCTAAGCATCTGTTAAAGAAAAACAAACACTTGCTTACCAGCACATGTCAGACCCACATCATTGTCATGGGAACAGTTTTCGAAGAAAGATGACACTGGACAGAAAGAAATCTGGGATTCGTTGCCTGCACACTGAAGGTCCTCTGACCACACCTGACCCTCTCCTCTGCCAAAAGCAGCTGCTCCCAGCACCTCCACAGGAGGCCCACAGCCCAGCTCTCGACACACAACCTCTGCATCCTGCTGGTCAAACGCAGCATCACACACTGTGCTCCAGGACTGTCTATGAAGCACCTCAACTCTCCCAGAGCAACGAGATCCACCAACCAATCTGACCTCTAAATGAGAGATATCAGCATTTGTGTATGAGCTATAACAAAAGGCAATTTCACTGAGCTTTACTTTTTAAATAAGCTTATCGTCCTGGAGACAAGTTTTCTGAGTTTGTGTGTGTGCATGAGTAACTGATTAAACCAATTTCCTCTCATTTTATTTTGACCACTATAGTTTAATGATGCCTGCCTCATAAAAGGTGTCAATAACCAGAAGAAAGAATAAACAATCAAGAAGCAAAAAAACCAAAGTAATCACGTTTGTATCACACAATGGTTTTTTAAGAAAGCATAATTATCTGCTACATCTGCATTATTAAAAGGAGTTTGCAGTCCGCAACATTTTCACAACCCTGATTTGACATATTTTTCTAATAGGGAAGCTAGTTATTTTTAAAGTCATTTTTTGTGCAAAGAGGCAATTTGAGAAAACGTTAAAAATAGGGCTGGAAATGTTAAAGACATTAAAGGAATGTTAAGTGAGCCCATATGCCAGAAATATTTATTATGAAGAAAGGAAGCAAGGCAAAGGTATAATTTAAATTAAAACATTATTATATAAATAAAAATTAAATAAGGACATATTTAGTAACATTTGACCTTTTAAAGCAAAATGGGTAAATTAAAAAAAAAAAGATAATTACCATAAAAATAAGCCAACTTAAAAAAAAGTTTTTTTAAAGGCACTCTAGAAATACTATGTCTGTGCACTTCATCTTTATTTCTTTTTGTATTTTAATGCAGCTTACTAGACGAACAACTCCAGAATCTAAACTGTGGTTACAGTGATGTGTATCCCATACACACTGCTTCAATGTAGACTCTGATCCACTACAGATTACATTATCCATCCAGATTGGTCCCGATCCTGGTCCAAAGTGAGCATCATTCAGTGCATCCACAGCCTCTCCACAGCCCAGCTCTCTACACACCACTGCAGCATCTCTCATGTCCCAGCCACTTGACCACACACTGTTCCCCCACTGTCCTCTATGAGCTCCACCACTCCCAGCACAGCGGCTGCCACCCATCCACTGGCCTTAATCTGTCTGCACACAGATTTACGCATACAGATGGAAAATCCACAGGTAAATGTAATGTTTTCATTAAGCCAAAATATGTTAAACTGACACAAATCTTACCCTTTTTATAAGACCCACATCATTGGCATGTGAGCAGTTGCGTCTAGTGGCGGTGCTGCTGAACAGAAATAAATCTGAGATTCGTTGCCTCTACACTGAAGCTCCACTCTGACCCACACCTGACCCTCTCCTCTGCAGCAGCAAGTCCCAGCACCTCAAGGGGCCCACAGCCAGCTCTGGAAACACACAACCTCTGCATCCCGCTGAGTCAAAAATCCAGCATCACACACTGTGATTTCCCAGGACTGTCCATGAAGTATCTCCACTCTTCAGAACAAGGAAAGAACCTCAACCAATCTGACCTCTGGATAAGATCAACATTTGTGTAATACCAAGGGAGTAATCAAAATGGAGTCACTTTTATGTCATGACAGATTTAAAAACAACCCTGAATATGATAAAAAAAGCTTTTGGCTGTATTCATTGTATAAAACATACTAAAGTTTAAATCAATTAAATGTTTTACACTGTGATGTCTCTATAATCGTTTGTGGCTTATAGGTTAGTGCTTGTGTTGGGGCTGCAGTGCTGTTCAGATTAATTTCAGTTATTTGAAATTAACAGTTGATTCCAGGAAGTCAAATTTAAAGACAATAATCTTTTGTTAAAACAGGAGCCCACCATTTGGGAATTAGGTTTTTAATCTTCAGACTATGATTAATACAGAAACACTTCATATGTTAGATAAGAACACTTACACAAATAGTAGTTATTTCTCCTCTCGTACTTCAGGAGGATAGCTCCTTGTCACATTTTAGTAAATAATTTTATTGAAACGCATCTGACTTTCTGATGTTTTTAGCATTGTTGGTTTATTACATTTCATGGATGTTGTATATTGTGATAAACTTACAAGCTCAAAACAGAATTAAATGATAGAATTAATTGGAATTGGTCTCAGGTTCCTATGTTCTATGCTAGCTGTAACTCTGCTCAAAACCTACAGTATTCAAGAAAAGGATTTGATGACATAATATCTTACCTAAGCAGATAACTCCAGCTATTTGGATATTACTGCAGTTATGTCTGCCCCATCCTTTTGATAGGCAGCTCTTCAATGTAGACTCTGAGCCATTACAGTTCACTTGACTCATCCAGATTGGTCCCGATCCTGGTCCAAAGTGAGCATCACTTAGTGCATTTACAGCCTCCTGGCCCAGCTCTCTACACCACTGCAGCATCTCTCATATCCCAGCCATGACCATACTGTTCCCACTGCCCTCTGTAGTGAACCTCCACCCTCCCAGCACAGCGACTGCCACCATCCACCAGCCTCACACTGTCTGTACGCTCAGAGGAAAGAAGGGCACATACACAGATTTAATTCATAACTGTGTATATCCAGACTCCGCTCTAAGTATTATTTGTCACCTTCCTTATAGCCAATTTTATTGTTTGGTATAAAACTTAATTTCCAGAACAGAAAAATTCAACATAGCTATACATAAAACCATTTAAATAGTTTTCCAACACCAATTAATTAATAATGCCTGAATTTACATCTATTGATTTCTACAAGCCCAGCTGAATCTTTTTAACAGGCAGTGTTGGGATAAATTAAGTTGCAGTGTTTTTTTCATAAATAGTCTGGTGGACCAGACTCTTTCATAGCTTCACTTTGTTCCACCCTCAGTTTTCTGTTAGGAGATTGGTTGCTTTGAGAAATATAGTTGGGGTTGGGTACTATGTACTTTGGAGAGTACTATGTTGAAGTACTGTGTAAAAATACAATATTGAGCGGACATACTACAGCGGCGCTAGCCTGGCTAATTTATAAAGCCCTAAGCGTCTACATTCGTAAAGAAGTTCTAGTATATTTTTCCAGCAGAATGCTGCTTTCAAGGTCAGCTCTCCTTCGCTGCAGGTCATCTATGAAAGGAGATGTAGGACTAAAGCAACTAACACTGTAAGTCTCCTTTAACAACTGAAACTGACTGTTCAGCTTCTGGAATCAGGTAAAAGTTTCATACTATTATGGCCACAACAGAGAGACTCAGGAGGAGTTTCTATCCTCAGGCTATTAGAGTTTTCAATCAGGAGATACCCCTCCCTTTCGTAGTATCACATTAATAGTCACTGTAAAACAGCTTAGCACTGTTCAGATTGCTACGCTATTCTACTGAGGATCATACGCTGCTTCCAGTGTTGTGCTGATATTACACAATGCATTTTAACCATATCTTCATAACTTACCATTGGCATCTGTAAATCTGTTCATGTTTGTATTATACTCGGAAAGCATATATATATTCCACATTTTGTCCAGGATTCAAGATTCTTTGTTGTCCAAATGCGTAATTATACATATAAAATGTATCTGAACAGCTGTGCAAACCATAGAAAAAGGTTTTAAGGTAGAATACAAGGAAATACAAGTTAATAGATAAAAAATGTACAATATGAAAAAAAAAAAAATCTATATCTATATCTATATCTATCTATCTATCTATCTATCTATCTATCTATCTATATATATATATATATATATATATATATGTATATATATATATATATTGCATTTGACAAATAAAGAATCCTTGAATATTTGTAAAAAGACGCTCTTGAATCTTAAGTGGAAGCGTTTCCTCCAAGTAAGAACATGGGGTACACAAAAAAGATGCAATAGCTTACAAAAAGAAAATACAAGAAAATTCATTATAATAGAGAGCTTTCATTTTGGAACATGTTAATGTGAGATTTGACCCTTACCGGCACAAACCAGCCCCACATCATTTCCATGAGCAGTTGTCTTTAAGTAAAGGAATGATGTTGGGCACAAAGTAAATCTGAGATCGTTGCCTCACCACTGAAGTTCCTCTGACCACACCTGGCCTCCCCACTGCCAAAGCAGCTGATTCTCGCACCTCCACAAGAGGCCCACATTGTCTCGACAGACAACCTCTCCCCTCCTGCTGGTCAAAGGCAGCATAAGCACACTGTCTCCATGTTTGATGCGAACACCTCACCTTCCTCCCAGAACAAAAAGAACCACCAACAGCCTGACTTCTGAAATATCATGAAGAAAAGCAAGCGATAAATGACAGACAGACAGGCAGACGGAGCTACTTCTAAATAACCAGCAATCTAGCTGACACAAAACATTTGTCACAACAGCTGCTAGCAACTTTGCATTCAACTATGCTTCTGCATTCTATAACTGTATGATTTGTAATACACTACATTATAACTACTGAAATAGTAGTTCTTGCTCATAATATTCATTATGAACAAACATTACCATGTGCATTAGAATATTTACAGAATTACATGGTGAATTAGATTTGTCAAATTTGGGAACATGGTAGTGCTCTTACCTGAACAGACAACTCCAGCAACATTAGTGTAATTACAGTCATGTTTCCCATCCACAGTTTGCAGTGCTTCAGTGTGAACTCACAGTCCACTACAGTCCACATTATCATCCCAGATTGGTCCTGATCCTGGTCCAAGTGATCATCTCAGGAGAACATCTACAGCATCTCCCGGCCCAGCTGTCCTACACACCACTACCATCTCTCATGTCCCAGTCATCACCACACACTGTTCCCCCACTGTCCTCTGCTGAAAAACCTCCCACCCTCCCAGAACAGTGACTGCTGCCATTGACCAACCTCACACTGTCTGGAAGCAAGCAAAACAAAAACTCTAAACACCAATATAATAATTTAATGAAAGCCCGAACGCTTTGTGTTTTGTATAACTCATCTTGCTGAGCACTTAATGTGAGTTCTCCAGTGACAGCCAAGGTCTTAACCAGCTGCAATTGTTGGAACCACATTATGAAGAGCACAGAAAAGAGCAAAATTGCGTCATCTTGTCACTGGGATAGTTTACTAAAATGTACCTTTCGAACTTCAATTGCATTGTACCATGTTAGAGACATTCTTCAAGGAATGTAGTGGAGCTTCTAATTGAAAAATGGAACCAAGGTAAAGTTGAATAGAAATGGTTTGTCTTTTATGCTGCTGTAGAAAAGGCTTCTGGAATGATATTTGTCATAACGCAGCACCTTAATAGGGAATAGGAGCTTTATCATCCAAACCATAAACCAAGACACAATACTAAGGCACACTGCAGTAGAGGAACATTCAAAAGATATCTGTACTGATAACTCATTCTTTAGTAGCAGCAGGTCAGCAGCCACCACGATATGCGTCCTTGTTTGTCCGTTGTTACATGTTGAAAGTGATACTTCGGTGGCGCCATGAGCAAACAACTTGTTAAGTCTTGTTTACTCTGTGCTTTTGTTTGTGATCAGGATTACCTGCGTATCACCCTCGACAGACACATCCTGCTTGAAATGTAAAAAAAATGCAATTGCATTGCCGTCTGCATCGGAGACGCTAAGGGCCTGGGAGAGACAGCGGCGCAGCTGGCTGAAAGCATGGCGTTACACATATGTAAACAAAAAGCGAGACAAGCGGCGCTGAAGCTATGCGAGCTAAAAGCTAACCGGCCGACTGGCATCCATGTCCTGCTCTCCAACATCCGCTCACTGGACAACAAAATGGACTATCTGTGGCTCCAGCAGTCAAGCCAGCGTGAAATAAAGAACTCCTGCATATTTATTTTCATGGAAACGTGACTGAAAGTGGACATCGCGGACTAAGCTATCAGCTAAGCGATCTAGCATGCTATCGGGCCAGCAGAAAAACTTCTTTGTCCAGTAAGAGCCGCGGAGGCTCTAAACAAACTCTGGTGCACGAACTCTGCTGAAGTGAGTCGCCACTGCTCCTACAGATTTTTGAGTCGTAAGAAATTATACCCGTTCTACCTGCAGAAACATTTTTTCATGGTGCTAGTAAATTGGCCGTGTACCTGCGCCCTGGCGTAATGCTAACCTGGCCTTCGTCCCGAATTATCTGAGGCTAACAACAGCTCCAGACGCATACCGGACAGAATTTTTTCATCATTGCCGACCTCAACCATGCAAACCTGAAGTCAGTTCTCCCCATTTCTACCAACATGTAGACTTTGCTACGAGGGAAAGAACTGCTCGGATAAGAAATCTACCAGCGTCGCATTAGTGCCTACAAAGCGGCAGCGCTTCCCTCACTCGGCTCTTCTGACCCGGCGCTACAGTGTTGCCCGCTGCATATAGCGCTGCTGAAGCATACGAGACCTGCCAGAAAACCATCGAGTCTGGCCCAGTGGGCTTACCAGCACTCTGGGACTGTTTGGTGCACGGACTGATTTTTCAAACAGGCGGTGGCGTTAATTCTGGGAATAAAGCTGCTCTCAGGAACGGCCAGAGCCTTTTCTCTTATATCTGACAAACCAAAAGCGAGCTGCATAAAAAGATCCAGAACCACTTCCTTTGACACAAAGACTCTCGCAGTTTATGGCAGGGGCATCCAGGCTGTCACTCAGTACAAGCCAGCACCAAGCAGCTGTGAGGGGACGCCAAAACTCCCTGAGGGCTAGACAGGAGTTCGCACAGTTTGATGCACTGAACAACGCACCACGACAAAGCATGACAAAAGCCTCTCATCACCAACCAGCTCATCTCTCTGCCTGCAGCTGACGTGAGAACTTTCACCAAAGTCCCAGCCACGAGGCTGCTGGTCAGACAACATTCAGAGTCATGTAGCAGAGACTCGCTGATCAAACAGCTGAGGTCAGCCACAGACATCTTCAATACATCAGTGAGCCAGATGTTCGTCCCAGTGTGCTTCAAATCCACCACCATCATGCCAGTGCCAAATAAATCTTCAGTATCCTGCCTGAATGACTACCGGCCCCATCGCTCAGCCCCCATCACCATGAAGTGTTTGAGAGACTTGTTATGGCACAGGTGGCACCTCCCCACTCACTGGACCCTCTCTGCAGTTTGCCTATACACTAAACAGGTCCAACTGAGGCCAGCTATATCACTGCACTTCTTTTTCCCTCTCACACTTGGACAATAAAGACTCTTATGTCAGATTTCTGTTCATAGACTAGTTCAGCATTCAACACCATCATTCCCCAAAGACTATGTGTGAAACTGAGCGGATTGGAACTGAGCACCTCACTCCAACTGGATACTGGATTTCCTGTCCAGAGAGGCCTCAGTCTGTCCGAAATGGCGACAAAATTTCCAGCACCATCAGACTGAGCACAGGAGCTCCTCAGGGCTGCATTCTCAGTCCACTTCTGTTCACACTCCTGACCCACGATTGCACCGCCCTGCACAGCTTAAACCACATCAACAAATTAACTGACAACACGATGACCGTTGAATGTGGACAAAACCAAAAGAAATGATTGTCGACTTCAGGAGAACTCGCTCCACCCACACACCACTCAAGATCCACGTTTCCACGTGTCAAGATCCACGTTTCCAGACTGTAAAAAACACCAAGTTCCTCAGAGTTCACATCTCAGACAACCTCCATGGACCACCAACACCATCCATCACCAAAAGAGCTCAACATTGTCTCCACCTCCACCGTGTTCTATAGGGGCACCATAGAGAGCGTCCTCACCAGCTACATCTCCGTCTGGTTTGGTGACAGCACTGTTGCCGATAACAGGCGGCTTCAAAGGATTGTCAAAGCAGCTGGCAACATCATCGGTGCGTCTCTCCCGCCGCTGCAGGACATCTTTTACAAACACTGCATCAGGAGGGCAATCTGCATCGTGCTGAGCCCTCACATCCTTCACATAGACTCTTCCTCCTCCCATCTGGCAAGGCAGCTACCACAGCATCAGGACTCGATCCACCAGGATGCTGGCTTTTTCCACAAGCCATCAGATTCTTGAACACACTTCCTGCCCCTCGCCACCCACACACACACCGGACTTTGAACTAACAGACTCTGCTGCACCTCTGCACTATACACATCACTATCGCTGAATGCTCACACTATAGGACTCATTCATGTTGCACTGAAACTGTCTCGGAAAGATGTAATTCCTTCTTAAATGACTATTTACCCAGAAGACACTGCTTTAATGCTTTTTGCACTGCCGCTGCTTATTTTGCACAATCATTGAACACTGTATGTATACACATCACTGGTCACTTTCTAACTAACTGTTCCACAAATTATTGAAAAATGTGCACAGACCTTGGTTCTCCTCTACTGTTAAAATATCACAAAACTTAAATGTTAGTCATACTTTTAAGAATACTGTTTTATTAAAAGAATTTCTGTGGAAACTGTTTTTTTAACCTCCTGCACATCAGCGTAAAGTCCATTTCTGCTTTTGTAGGTAATATGCATCTAAACTGTCTCCTCCTCTATTTCTATTTCTATTTCTAGTTTAAATGTCTATTTAATACTCCATTTCTAGTTTAAATGTGCATTTCTGTATTCTATTTATATATTGTTTTATTCTGTGTGCCCTTATTTGTTTGTTGTTCTTTGATGCTTCCTATTGCACTGTAAAAACTAGAAATATGTCATCTCATCTTTCACCTTTATATCATGCACTATAGCAGAGATGACAATAAAGTTTACTTTGACTTTCATTGTAGACACACCTGGCGTGCACCACAAGGAAACGTGACCTCTGCATTTAACCCACCCGTGAAGGAGCAGTGCTTAGGGAACAGCACCCTGCTCGCCAGGTGCCTCCGTATTTTAACTTTACCGGCCCTGGATTCAAACCTGCAACTTTCTGATCATGGTGAACACCCTACTGTTATGCCACCAACTGCCACTGTGTGTGTGTGTGTGTGTGTGTGTGTGTGTGTGTCATATGTTCATTCATTCATTATCCAAAACTAGAGCCTATTCAGGGAACTACGGGCGCAAGGCAGGGAGCAACCCTGGACATGCGCAACACACCGTGGGACACACACAATCAAACCCACATTCTCACATACGGTTTCCAATTTAAGTTGCCAATTAACCTATATTGCATGCTTCTAGACTGTGGGAGTACACTGGAAACACCCTGAGAAAACCCACTTGAATACAAGAGAAAGGCCCCACTGACCCAATCTGATCTTTTTATTCTTTGGTACTGTCCGGGTTGGTCTTCCTCTGGGAAAAGGCAAGAGTTGTTTATTTTGTCACTTACTCGACACTGTAAATAAGCTTTTGTGGAAAGTGGATTTATGGCATGACATTCACTCATTTTAATACCACCGGGAAATGTCCTTGTTGAATATGAAATGCAGTTCTATGGTGTTGGAGATGTTGCACTTGCTTTTACCATTTTACAGTCAGGTTCTCACTTGGTGAATTTTACCTGGTATTCACAAACTTATATTTCCTTCATTGATGCATATGCTTCTGCGCTTGTTCTTGTGCCTTTTTATGGTTTTAGGAGAATGAACTCTTTTGGTATTAAGGACCCTTGGTCTCAGTGTTTAGAATGAGTGTCTGTAGACTTCCCCTAACTTAACCTCTATGAAACTGTTTGAAAATGTACAGAATGCTGACAATATAAAAATGTAAGACAACATTAATAAATACAGTAAATATTTATCTTACCAGCACATATTAGTCCTGCATCATTGTCATGGGAACAGTTGAGTTTGTTGGGAGAAGATCGTTTTGGACAAAAGTAAATCTGAGATTCATTGCCTTTACACTGAGCTCCTCTGACTGACCTCCTCTCCTCTGCCAAAGCAGCTGCTCTACAGAACCTCCACAGGAGGACCACAGCCCAGCTCTCGACACACAACCTCTGCATCCTGCTGGTCAAGCAGCAGCATCACACACACCTGTGTTCCCAGGTCTGTCCATGAAGCACCTCAGCTCTTCCAGAGCAGCGACTGCCACCAACCAGATTGACCTCTACAACATGATCATAAGAAGAAAAAAAAAATTTTATACTTTTTAAAAGAACTATTATCTGCAATTTTGTAATTAACACACACTGAAAGTATAATTAAAATATACTGTATTACTGAACACTAGATTTATTGGGTGTGCATGTGTATTACTATAAGTAGATATGATAATTGATCAATTTGCAGCTTACCAAGAGCAGATAATTCCAACATCTTTACTATGATCACAGGTTGCACTAGTGCCTTCTTTTTCTCCACACGAGTTCAGTACAGATTCAGATCCATGGCAGGTTAATTCGACCAATGCACTGGGCACTGATGCCACTCCAAAATGACCGCTACCAAGTATATATCTACAGCTTCCACCACAGCCCAGCTCTCTACATACAGCACTGTCAGCCATATCATAAATCCTCACAAATGTTTCCCAAACTCCTCCAAAAATAATTCTCCACCCGTCACTACAGGCACTGCATGACCTCCCACCAACAACACTGCACATATAGCAGAGAAATTAAGAAAAGCGAGATTAAACAATCCCACTAGAATAGTTATTACACTGTATCTATAGAAAGTTTTAGGTTTCCGTTGTTTCAAATTTGAGTAGATAATAAACCCACAGGATACCCTTAAGTTTTTTTGCTGAAGTTTTTCTATAGCTATTTTGATGTCTGCTGAGAATAACTTGCATTAGAATGATCAAATGTACTCCTAGCTTAACTCTTTTTTGCTTGCTTATATTTTTACTCTCCAACAAAACAAAAACGTTAATACACTAAACTACAGTACTATCAAACAATGAAAAATTAAAAAGCATTACGTTACATTATGTACATTTCATTAAATTACATACTTAAAAACAATATTGCAATTAAAGGTAGGATATTGCACATATATGATGTGCGGTCTCACATATATAACAATCTAAGCTTTCATGTACAGTATCTCGCAAGTGAGTACACCCTCACTTTTTTGTAAATATTTTATTATGTCTTTTCATGGGACAACAGTGAAAGAAGATATGACACTTTGATACAATGTAAAAGTGGTCAGTGTACAGCTTAGCTGAGATAACAGTGTAATTTGCTGTCCCCTCAAAATAACTAAACACACAGCCATTAATGTCTAAACCCCTGGCAACAAAAGTAAGTACACCCTAAGTGAAAATGTCTAAGTAATCCAATCCAAGCATTCCGGTCCAATTAACTGTTATATGCATCATGTCCACTACAGTAAAAAGCTTTTTAAATTTGTAAAAAAAAAAATCAGTTTCGATTGGAACTTGATATGATTAAATATTTAATTTGTGAATCAAAGTTAATGCATGAAAAGGTCAAGTAGATTTGAATACTAAATAGTGTATATATATATATATATATATATATATATATATATATATATATATATATATATATATATATATACATATATATATATATATATATATATATATATATATATATATATATATATATATATATACATATATATATATATATATATATATATATATATATATATATATATATATATATATATTTATATATATCTACACACGTGTAAACAAAGATAAACAAAAGGTGTTTACAATATTTACAATATATTCACCATTCATTTCAACTTCATATACAGAGACTGTGTACATACCATCTGTGGATAGTGTAAAAATGATCAACAATAGGACAGGAGTCATAAAGCTGCCCATCTTCCTCTGCCCGTTCATCTCACCAGCCTGCACAGCACACTCACTGCGGAGAGACTGAAGGAAGACTGAAGGAACTGCGCCTCCTTATCAAAGGGAGGAAGAGAGAGCAGTTCCCCACATTTGCCAATCACGCTCACTGTTACCTTGACCAGAAAGAAGGCCGTCATCAAATGTCTTAGTAACCGCAAATCGGATGAGAGTGTTTGAACATTCTCCATATATATCAAAAGAATGTCTGTGCTGACTCACCTCCTGTCATAACATGCAGGGAAGCGGATGTCAAAGAGGAAAGCGCTCCAGTGTAGCTGCAGCATTAGCCTCCACCTGCACAACTGATCCTGAGTACTTGTTTTAATATGAAGTTTTCTTCATGTCGTGCAACACAAATGCAAACAGATTGTAAAGACAGTTTCAGGATGACCGAAGTTTCTACCTTTTCTCCACCAAACTCAAGGACCATGAACCACCTGTTCTCAGCTTTTGCTTATGAGGTATTACTCTGCAAAAGTTAGGTTTTAATCATTTTCTGAAAAGCCACAGTCCTGCTTTCCAAGGTAACATTTTTATACATGGAATTAATGAAAGGCAATATAAAGGTAAAAGTAGTATTTTATAGTGAATGCAAAGATTTTTTACTAGCCTAATAGAGACATGAGGTGGAATGTGGTGATGTGGCTGTGTGGCATCTGTAAGCAACTGGAGCTGAAACTGAACTGTAACTGTTTTATTCTTTTAAGGCTACCGGTTGGTACTGGCAGAGAAAACCACAAAGCAGCAGGTGTGTGTTTGTGGAGTGTTCAATAGTTAGCGGAAGAATGTAATGTGTATAAAGAAACAGCAAGCAAGATGAAAAAGTACATGTCCGTTTGTAATTTTTCTCTCTTCCAACCGGAAGCACAGCACGGCAAAGAGGCCATTATAATGTTTATGGCTTTTATTAATGTTTCTCAACCAGTTTAGAACTGAAAGTTGTCTTGTAAGTTAATAAACTTACTAAAGAAATAATTTCTTATAACTTTTAGACTTAATTCTCAGCTGTGCCCTGCATAAAGTCAAAATTTTAATGGGCTTTATATGAGTCCTAATAAAACAGTTATTAAGAGCCATTTTTGTAACTTAAGAGGACAAGATATGCATCTATTTATTTTCTTTCATAAAATGTGTTTATATTAACTTTTACAGCTTTGTTGGTTTGCCATTCCACAAAAGTCTCGTATCTGTTATTCTCAGTATTGTAGTGAGACCAGTCTTGAGACCAATTTTGAGTCTCGGTCTAAAAAAAAATAACCTTGGGATTTACGTAATAAAATCCTTCTAACAATTTGCACTAGAATTCCTAAGTAGATTTTACTGCTATAAAATCAAGTTCAATTCTGCATTACTTAGTACTACACATAACATTCATGAAGATAATAAATAAATGTACATAATTATATTTAAGTAGCAAGTTTTATTTTTTAAATTAAAGTAGTAAAATAAATTAAAGTCGATGTATAGATTTTCATTTATGCTACAACAATATTAAGTAAATACACTTAAACTTTATATAATATAAATCTTACTTACTGTGATGAATAAATAAATTATTTTATTATGTTTCACTATTGGACACTTTCAGTTACTTAATTGTATTAAGTTAAATTACTCAATATAATTATGAAAATCTTGCAAATTCTGTGCTGATTGGGGATGAGTGCTCTAGTTTGAGATTTTTTTTGATTCGATTAATTCTGGATTCGATTTCGTAATTGATTCGGTTCTTATCGATTCCCTATTTCGATTCCACAAAGGTAAGAAAAACAAAAAAAGAGGACACCTAGAATATCAACAACTGAAATCCGTAATCCAAGCTAAATATGCATATAATGAACTGAATCCTGAACATATATATATATATATGTATGTATATATATATATATATATATATATATATATATATATATATATATATATATATATATATATATATATATATACTATATATGTGTATATATATATATATATATATATCTCCTTCCTCCACCTACAAGCCTACGAGCAGCACAAGCAACGTCTGCAACATCCGAGGGCGATACCGGTGACAAAAGCGTGTCTGACATCAGCGACAGCAAAGCAGCACAGGTTACAATTGAGTTGTTTGGCGACGACGATGATGTTTACCGATTTGAAGAAAGATAAGCCTAATAATTTTGGCATTTCAGTGTTGTAGGGCTGCAACAAATGATTATTTTTGTAAGTGAATAATCTATCGATTATTTTATCGATTAATCGAGTAATCGGATACATTTTTTTATTTGTTATTAGGCTTATTCTAGTGTGAATAGAAGTTAGTCATATACGCTTTATGTTGTATTCAACTGAAAATGAAGAAACATTAAGTTCAAGGGTCATTTTGAACCAATTTGGCCAATAAAATGAGTTGCTTTTGGCCTTTCTGGAAGAGAACTGCATTTCCCACAATCACGCCACGGAGCCGCGTCACAAGAAAGGGTTCAGCGCGTTCCAGAATGAACTATGAAAATCTCAATAAATGGCTGTATTGTGAGTGGAACACAGGTTGTTGTGGTTATTTATCAGCTAAAATATGCGTTTTGTCTGTAATAAAGAGGACGTTTTGACAGAAACGGAGCGTTTTAGCGAGTAATGGCGCTTACGCGGGCGCTCGCGCGTTCCCAAACACAGGGAGAGTGTTTACATCGCATTTTATGCATTTACTTCTGTTTTTGTGCACGCAATATCTCACAAATGCGTTCACATACTACAGAGGGATCTATTCTCGTTTTGATCACGCCACTGAAAATATTGTGCGTCATTAATAAGCGTCCGTGTGAAACGCAAGCGGCGCATGCTGTAGCGAATAAAATGACATAAACAAAGCTTCAATTCTAGAAAATTTGCCTCGACCATTTTTTGTAATCAAATTATTCGAGTTATTCGAATAATCGTTTCAGCTCTACAGTGTTGCTAATTTTATACTGAAGAATTTACATGTAGACAGATGATTGATATTGCTGTACTGCAGGACCTCCACCCTCCGGTCGTTCAAACGAAAATTAAAAACTTATCTTTTTCCAGCCAACAATAAACTTTTGTTCTTTTCATTTCTGTTAAGTTTTAAATTATACTAGGATGAAATGTAATGTAGCAAAGGCCTGGAAAAGTGTAATTTTTACATTGCAGCAACGAGGCTGGACGCGGCAGCGCCTATTAAGTGACAGAACATCACTGATCAATCTTTGTTTTGCGCTGCTTTTCGAACTGTTCGTTGCTGCAGTAAACAGTACAGTTCCGAGTATGAGTAACTGCACAGGTGCTGGTATCGGTACCGATACCGATATCTGTATCGGTGCTTCCCTAGTTGAAACCTGTCCTCCCTAGACCTCCACTGTCCTGTCCAATGAATAAGGCCACCATGCAAATGAAAAACAATTTGTGATATTAAAACCACAAAAACAATTAACCACAATTGTGACCCTCCACGGCAAAACCAGTCGCTTGTCGCAACTGAGGTTTCCGAGAACAACGACCGTTTATGTTGTGTGGGGTAAAATTTTGGATTTTTTGTTTTTAGTGTTTTGAAACAGTGGAAGGTCTATACTGTAATGCTGTGAATAAATTTCGCTGGAAAACTTACCCCTTCCATCCTAAAAACGTGACTTTCTTGAGGTGAGGAATTCAATTCCAGCAGAATGTTAAAAGTTTCTATTTTGACCGCTCTACTTCAATATTTACAATAAATTCACTCGTTAACTAGTGTGAAGATATTTCTCCGGAATCCATCTTCGTCTCCCGAGTTCAGTTAACCTAACGCAGGTAGGCTAACCATGTGGTTGTGAATGCAGCGTAGGCTAGCGTAAATGCAAACGTAGCCGCGACCGCACCAAGCGTGTGTGAGTGCTACGGCAATCAACTTCAAAGGCAGATTTCTCCGTTTCTCACTTGGCGTGACAGGAGAAACCCGACTCCTTTGAATGTTCATATGTCATATGTCGTCCGATTCACTCGATATAGGTATCGTTCTGAAAGTTGATTTATGCACTTTCATGAAAACATAATAACTCAATTTCGAAAATTTGCAACAAGCGACTGGTTTTGCCGTGGAGGGTCACAATTGTATGTTACATTATGCAGTTAAAAATAAGGATTCACAGTAGCAATATATTATTCTGCAAATCTATGTATAGACTTATAATTACCTAAATGAATCTAACGTTAGACAAATTATAGCCCTCAAATACACGCTACTGGCTTATCCTGTGGCCTATCCTGGCTTGACACAGTAACAAACCGCTGCTGTTCTGTATCCTGTTTATAAAACCTTATCCTTTTTTTAATAACATTTACTTGAATAAACACTTATTGAGTAATAGAAATAACTGAATTGACTTACATGAGGGGCTTTGCACTTGGTTGACTGGTTAATTAAGTTAAATATAATATCAAAAGCATCAAAATAAAAAAATTGAGTAGAAAATTGTATACTGCAAATAGTGGTGCTTTAGGTGGTTGTCCTAAAATTGTTAGCAAGATGAATTTTAGTTAAACATTTCAGTTAAACCCATCAAAAGTTGTTCTATACTGCTTTAGGAACATGGTGGACTTTGTGTAACAGGTCCCACTCCTCATGAGGATATGAAAGGCTCATTCTAAGCTTAAAAACCCCACACGATTATTATTTCTAGATTATTGTAAAGAAAATGTATATGTGTTGTCTGACCCACACACTGGATATTTAAGTAAAGATTTTTTTTCATGAGATATTAAATTTAACCCACTGGTCGGACGGACTTTTGGCGACAGGATGGATTGCACTGCCATCTGGTATGACGTTTTTTGTTGTTTTTTTAATTGACTTTTATGTACAGGCTACAGTATGTCCAACAGTTATGTCTTCTCGCTGCACCAATCTGGAAGTAAGTGATTATTTGTCATTATGAACACAGCAGAGCACCACAACAAAATGTGACCTCTGCATTTAACCCATCCCTGAAGGAGCAGTGGGCAGCTAACAAGCGCCCGGGGAGCAGTGCTTGGTGATAGTACCTTGCCTTGCTCATGAGTACGTCAGTGGTAACTTTACCAACCCTGGATTCGAACCTGCGACCTTTATATCACGGGGAACACACCCTACCGTTACGCCACCAACTGCCCCAAAAAGAATTGCTTTTAACAAAAGCAGGAACGGCGCACCGTGTTTAATAGTCGGCGTACATACCAGACTAGCAACTATAGCACATATTTTAATCACCACGAGCTAAATTACCGGATGACTTTCCGCAGCGTCGCGTCCACACGTTAACCACTTGATCACCGCGTTGCTTTTGACGATTTAATCTCTTTTTGGCAACTTCTACTATACTAATTCAAACCATCAAAATGCTATCGGGCACTTACTATTGTAAAACACAAAGGTAATAATTTACGGTAAGCAGGGGATAGTCCTGGCGCTGCTCCTTCCTTTTCCAACAGATTCGCCAAACTTAAGACTTGTGCTGAAAACGCGGGTAACGTTTGAATCAGCACGTGCGCAATGGGACGTCCAAATTGCACATGTGCGGATTCAAATGCGTATGCTTTTTTAAAGATTACACTTTACTTATAATTTCTGTGTTTATTTGCAGAGACAATAATCTAATTAAACAGTATGAAAAAGTATATAGCAAAACTTTTTCTTTACGTGCAATTCATTTATAAAGTTAATTAAATGTGTATGTATTCAAAATTTTACTTAAGAAATTCTAGTTCTCACTGAATCTTAATTTTACAATGTAGAAATTATACAATTACACTACATCACTTTTTTCTGCGTATTTGTACTCGGTCCTGTCATGGAAAAATCATTTCTGAGTAAATCCGTGCACAAAAACTAAAGTAGTTGCGTAAAAGCGCATTTATTACATTATTCGCGACCTAAACAAATGCGTTAGCTCTCGCGACTCTCTTGTGGAACGCCATCTTGTGCAAAAATGTAGTTCTCCTGCAGAAAGACCAAAAGCACGTATTTTATAGACCAATAGAAGTCTTAATCGGCTCAACGTTATTCAAACTTTTAGTATTTCTTCATTTTCAATTGATCAGATTTTCCCCCGTGTTTTGTAAATGTAAGCCTTATTTGTTCTCAAATAATTTTATTCTGTATCCAGCAGTGCTTCCGCCTGTCAGTACCCTTTTTTTTACTCATAGCACCAAGCCAAAGAATGTCTCGTCAGCAAAAAACTGTGAGCTTGTTTCTGCCTAGAATAAACTTGGCTTTTTAAGGGTGGTCTTGGTCTAGTGGTTAGAATACTCACCTCTAGACCAAGAGGGTATGGATTCAAATCCTACCTCCATTCATGTTATAACACAGGAATCATCTAGTAATCAAAGTAAAACAAGGAATTCCATTTATTGTTAATTTATTGTAAGAGGTGTACAACTGTTTGTTTGGGAGCAACATATTTTGCATGTGTAAATAATAAACCATGAAGAATAATGTGATAACGTCTTTCATTATAAACACACAAAGCAAGGACTAGCCAGAGATAACAGACTATAGACTAACTGCAGTTTTGGGATTATTATTGCTGGCAGTATGGAAAGAGATATATAAATGCAGTAAAATAATGTAGTACAAAAAACTTGAATTCATACATGAGTGCCATGACTGAATTTGTTAATTGAATCCAAGCATTCAAAACACATTTTACTTAGTCATTGAGTATTTTAATATTTCTTTTCAGGGATCTTGATGTTTTCAAACATCTTGACATCTTGTTTTTTTCTTTTTTAATCATTGTTTAGATATCTAATAATTTTCATATCCGAAAATCTTTATGGAATTTCAGTCACATGGTCCTTCACTTTTTGGTAATATCCTCCTCAACATCATCATAGTCTGTAAGCAAAGAACAGTACAATTATCCGTTAAGATTTAAAAAAAAATCAACACTTGTAACTATCTTATTCCTAAACACATTCACAGCATTTAGCAGACACTCTTATCCAGAGCAACTTACATTTTTCCAATTTCAGGGACAGTTCACCTGAGAGCAACTTGGGGTTAAGGGTCATAAATGGGCATGGTAGGACATAATTTACATTACCATTGCACTATAATCATTCATTCATTATCTGAACCGCTTAATACCAACCAGGGTTGCGGAGAACCAGAGCCTGTCCCGAGAACTACGAGTGCAAGGCAGGGAATAACCCTGGGAAGGCGCCAACACACCGCAAGGCACACACACTGACACAATCAGACTCTCACACACAAGGCCAATTTAGAGTTGCCAATTAACTGTTAGTGCATGCTTTTGGACTGTGGAAACCAGAACACCCGGAGAAAACCCACATAAACACAGGGAGAGCATGCAAACTCCACCCAGAAAGGCCCTAAGACTGACCCAGGGATCGAACCCAGGACCTTCTTGCAGTGAGGTGGCAGCGCTAACCACTCCGTCACAGTGCCGGGCCACTAATAACATGTACATTATTAAAGGAATGGCAACACTAAGACAATGTGCAAGTCTACAACAACAAATCACCAAAAATGTATCAACTCCAATAAACTGCATCTGCTGTGCTGACTAACCTGCCAAGCATGCTGACTCCTGTCCAGAAGGCATGACGTCATCATAATTCTCTTCTGCATAATTTACACCAACATATGCAGACAGATATTAATGGTAATTAGGCCTCCAACGGTTAGTCAATGTAATCAACAATGATGATTAGAAAAAAATGGTCAACACATAATTTATCTTTTTAAAATTAGTGACAATTCCATGCTTTTGCCAAGGGGCTATAATAACAGCACAGTAATATTTATGTTAGTCTCCCTTTAGGAAACAATTTCCAATGGATGATGTTGGTTAAATATTATATGAGTAATATTAGCTAGTGTGTTAACTGAAGTATTAAATCTGTTAATTACAGCATTATCATCTACATCCAGTCATCTATCCTGTTTTTGCTCGCTTTACTTCAGAGGATGTCAATATGCTTATGTTCTCTCTAATGGAAATCCTGTTACTACCAAACCATTACAAACAAATTACCCACAATTTCCAGAATTAAGTACATGAATTTCAGTCCCTGCAAATCACAGTGTGTGTGTGTGTGTATATATATATATATATATATATATATTCCCCCCCCAACCAGAACATCAGGATTGCGTTGTGTTTCTGTCCTGTCAGTTTCGTTTTGTATTAGTCTATACATAGTCCTGTCCTGTCTTGTTTGTCTGTCAACTTGTTTAGCTCTCTGTTATTTGTCCCCCTCCCCTTATTCAGTTATTCAAATTCATGATTCATGGATCATTAATTTAATTTGCTACAGGCCTTGTAATGTAAAGGTGAGTGAGAGACTAGACAACAGGAGCCATGCTCACAAGAAGCAGAGATGTAGGTTGTGACAGAAATAATAACCGACTAAACAACTATTCAAAATAAAACATTGAAGGATTACTCGACTACCAAAGTATTCACTTGTGACAGCATTATAAAGAATTACTTAATTAAAAAAAAACCAAACAAACCTGCTCCAGTATGTGGATTCTGTCCAGCACTAATGGCATCATCATAAATTTCTAGTTTACCCTCTATGTACAGACATAAAGAACATTATTAACTTCAGTAAATGGATAAACTTAGAATTTAGCTTATGTTTTACAGTATTTTATGTTAACTTTGGTTTTTATGATGACCACATCAACTATGGTATCAACCATTCAACTATGGTATAATGGTCAATGGTATAATAACAAAATAATTTGGGAGATAATTTGCAAATTAGTTGCAGCCTCACATATCTGTATTTGTCCAAAGTTCCATAATAAAGTGCAGATGACTGATATTCTATTCTAGAGGAGAAGTCGTAAAACAGATACAGTACATACCTTCTTTACTATTTGATTTTTGTCCATCAGTGGTGACATTGTCATATCCCTCTGGTATCTCTTCTGTCCCCAGTTCACCTAATTAACAATGTTAAATGTTAAGAAATATATTTCAAAGAGTTTAATTGACTTTGCATGGCATTTAATAAAGAAATAATGTAAGACAGATATCTACTTATCAGACCACTGGTTGCTGTGGCATCATCATAATATTCAGGTTTTTCCTCATTTAGAGGCTTTTCTGTAACAGAAGAAACTGCATAAAATATCTAGCTCTGATAGTTTTAGTGCAAGATACACTACTACATTTTCTAGTTTTTAGATTTCAGATCATATAAATGTTATTTTGCATTGTTAATGATTGACAATCCACTGTTCCTTTTTTACGTGTCTAAAATTAGTCACATACATGCATCTGTCCTATTACCTGAAATTAGCTGCTCATCCACATCCTCATATGCATGTTGGGATTCACGTGAGATATTCCCTAAAGGACGAGAAGAGTATGTGTAGTCGGTTTAAACTTATATATGTTTATCGACAAACTTTGAGGTATTTGTTCTGATGATGCATATAAATATAATATTAAATATAATCCTCATCACTCACTCTTTTGAGTTTTTAAGGGGGTGCGTTTAGTAGCAAATCTGTGGTTAATCTCTTCATAGACTGCCTCAGGCTGAGTCCTCGATCTCCTCTTAGAGAGCACTGTGAGTGGAGACAGAGAGAAACACGAGGCCAGATTGAAGGCAGATTTAAGGTCAGATTAACTGTATAGTAGTTGAACTGTAACTAATCACAGAATCTCTCCCTGTTGCTTTTCATGGTGATTAAGGATGAGTTCAAATTTAAACACAAACCAGAATTAAATACAAGAAAACTCGGAGCCCAAGAGTGACCGTTAAGGCAGCCAATAAATTGAATGTGACACTGCTACCTCTCCTGAGTTTTCTGTTCTGATAAAACAGCACAAGCAGAAGCACTAATGCCAGTAACAGCACCATCCCCAGCACCAGGAGGCTCACAGCAGCTGCTGCTGGAGGAGTTGTTATCCTCTCTGTCTTAGTGACTGTAAAATAAATTAGATAACAAAACTGTACACTACAAATTTATATTCTGAAATATGTAAAAAGAAATGTCAAAGAGTCAAAAAGACAACCTGTAGTGGTGGATGTGGTGGTATGAGGATGAACAGATATTTCTAGGAAATCAGAAAAAATACTTTAAACACACATCTTTTACATTTACTGTACATTTACTGTACTAACAGTCTCCCTGGAGCAAACTGGGATTAGCTAATAACAATTAGCTGAATTCATATGTTTTTAGTTGTAGAGTGAAGATAAAGCATCACACAAATAGTACTGTCACGGCATAAAATACTGCCCAGCAGCAAGACAGGTACTTGCTGAAGAGGATAAGGACCAATGAGAGTTGCAGTTGCAGAGCATGATCCCTTTTACCATGACTGGGATTTACTAACGAAGCTATAAGGTGTGGGCGGCACGGTGGCGCACTGTCATGGTCCTGGGTTCGATCCCCTTGGCTGGCCGTAGGGTCTTTCTGTGTGAAGTTTGCATGCTCTCCCCGTGTTTGTGTGGGTTTCCTCCCACAGTCCAAAAGCATGCACTATAAGTTAACTGGTGACTCTAAATTGGCCGCGTAAGGTGTGAATGTGTGTGTGACCTGTGGTGTGTTGGCGCCTGCCCAGGGTTGTTCCCTGCCTTGCGCCCGTGAGTTCCCGGGACAGGCTCCGGTCCCTCCGCGACCCCAGTTGGGATTAAGCAGTAGATAATGACTGACTGACTAACAGGCTATAAGGTGCAGCCTTTAGAGGATAAAAGGAGACCCAGTGCAAAGCCATGTGGTCAGTTAAACAGCATGCTACTGGACAGTCAGCCATACAGACCAACCAATTTATTGTACTAATCTGCATTTTTGTTCCCAGGATTCTATTTTGTTTGTTCTCTCTCTCTCTGAGACACCAGTGTGGACCTGTGACCAGCTTGAGGGCAGTGTATCCTCACTGAAGACCCGACTACCCAAGAACTCTTACAACCTCCTTCCTCTCCACTGCCTTTGTTTTTTCATTGGTTCTCACTGGTGTGGAAATAAACACTCCCTCTCTGGGCTTATTCCTGGACAACTTTGTCATTTTATGCACTCCTTCCAAGTGGTTCATGACAGTACACACAATCAATTGTCAGTATTTTGGGGTAACACCAAGGAAAGATAATTTATTGCAGATAGGGCTGGGTTCACCGATCAATATCGATTCTCGTTTGAAAAATACGATATCGATTCAAAAATTCACGGATCGATCTTTTCCTGCGGCTATGCACTACTTCTCGCGACCTCGAAAGGAGAGCTATAAAACCGTGAGACCGACGAAACCGAAACCAAATAGAGCTATGGCTGAAGCTGCTCCGCTCAAATCACCGTCTGGCCTATTTTATAACCAAGCAAAACTAGTATTGACGCAAAGAAATCTCTAAATAAATCGATATCGAATCGAATCGAATCAAATCAAATCGAATCGAGAATTGAATCGGATCATGATCTTGTGAATCGGAATCGAATCGATTCAGGAAATCAGCAACGATACCCACCCCTAGTTGAAAACTCCATAAATCAAAACACTCCTCTGACCTCCACATGTGACTCCAGCATCGTTACTGTGGGAGCAGTGGGTTTGTTTCTTCAGGGAATGAGCACAGTCCCACAAGTGAATCTCATTCCCTCTACACTTCACTCTGCTCAGCCAGATAGAGCCTTCACCAGCACCAAAGGCAGCACTGCCATTAGCACTCAGTGCCGGCCCACAGCCCAACTGCCTGCAGACCACCTGAGCGTCGCTGATGTCCCACAGATCATCACAGACGGAGCCCCATGCAGCGTTATGATACACCTCCAGTCTGCCAGAACAGCTTCCCTTTGTTCCATTTAGCCTGAGAGGCAGGTGATCTACATCACACACATCACACAACATGAATCATGTCTGTAGCCACAGAACCAAAAATACAGCATAACACTGAAACTGAAATGTTATCAAACCTTTTTATAGTTTGACTTAGAAAAGATATTTTGAAAAGAATTGTATTTATTATTAATAATAGTGGAGTTATTTCTGGTTACTGCACTGAATTGCTCTTAATTGGATAAATGTTTAATTGATAAACCTTACTTACTTGAGCACTTTCTCTGGTGGGATGATGAGCATTTCAGATGTTTGTGTAGCCCATAATTACTCTCCCCTATATTATGACAAAACAAAATAATAATCATGGTCAGATGTTTTGAGGACTAACTATAAGGACAATAAGTCTTGATCATTAAGTCAGCATTGGCCAGATTAAGCATTATGCATAGCACATAGTAATTTGCAGAGATGGACAGTAACAAAGTAAATTTACTTGAGTACTGTACTTAAGTAGCGTTTTTGAGGATCTGTACTTCACTTGAGTAGTATTTTATTTGAAAACCTATGACTTCCACTTCACTACATTTTAAAGACAAATACTGTACTTTTTACTTCAATACATTTCTATCAAGCCTATCAAGCCTACCGATAGTTCAGCTCTAGTCAGAACACTACCATGCTGTTTTGTGGGGGTGTGCAGTCTTACACTTAATTACAAAATAAACTAATGACTGGTTTTCTTTATCAGTTCAGGTTGTGTTTCATTCTGTAACATTCAACCAGTTCCTTATCCTACTGTACAGCTTATACAAGTTAGTCAGAGGCATTAGGTATTATAAGTGTTGTGGCAATAATGCAACAATGCGGTGAAAGAAGATGTACTATTAATACTTAAGTATTTTTTTGAACAAGTACTTCAGTACTTTAACTTAAGTAAAAATTTAACTGTACCACTTTCACTTATATTGGAGTAACATTTGACTAGTGGTATCTGTACTTTCACTTAAGTAATTAAGTTAGCTACTTTGCCCACCTCTGCTAATTTGTGCAGCCATCTTTTTTTTTTAACTCTACAGCATTTAAAACTATTGCACTAAAGAATATCTTACCAGTGCAGGTAATATGTGCCACCTCACTGCTTTTATCACATGTGTTCTGACCCCAGGGGGAAGATGGACAATGCCACAGAGTCGAGTCGTGCTTCCTACATTTAAAATCATCCAGCCAGTTAGGAGCTGATTCCACTCTGGCTTTCGCCCAAATCTCAGAGCCAGTAGTTCCACAGTTCAGCTCCTGACATATCAAACTTACTGTTTCTTTCTCTATGCCCATTATGCACACATTACCCCAGGTTCCATTGTAGAAAACTTCCAGATTCCCCTCACAGCCATCAGTGAGTCTGATCTCTTTGAATTCTGATGAATGTGGAGGTTTTAGACATTACAGTAAAACAAAAGAAGTATATAGTGAAACACATATTTACATGTAATTAACTCTATTAATGTAACTAATTCTATTTAAATTTTGTAACACTTGCAAATTCTGAGCTGTTAATGTGCTCAATGACGTTACCTGAACATATGACCCCTACATCCTCCTTGTGTGAACATTCATCCTGTCCACAGAGCTGAAATCTGCAGTTCCACAGGGACATCTCCTTCCCCTCACACGCCACCTCATTCAGCCATATGGGTCCAGTTCCAGGACCAAACCAGGCTGGTACATGGGCACTGAGGGCCACTCCACACTGCAGCTGTCTGCACACCACCTGGGCATCCTCAATATCCCACAAATCATCACACACTGTCCCCCATGAGCCGTTGTGGAAAACCTCCAACCTTCCTGCACACTGTCCTCCAGAACCAACCAGTCTAATGGAGCTATGGGCTACATCAAAACACAGCCATACCTTAAGTCAATATGCAGTCAGACGCCTGCACAGCCTCATGGCATAATTAAAGATTCAAAGCTCATGCACTGGTGACCTGTGAGCACTGTTCTGCTCTTTTTCAAAAAGTCTCCTAATCTCTTTGCCCCATCAGGTGAGATTTCTGCCAAGGAACCTGTTAAATTATTGTGCTTCTAGCTGATTCTACAGCATATGCAAATAAGATCCTTAGAAACACCAACAGTTGAGGTTGATTGGTTACAGAACTCCACCACACACCAATGGCCGAGGAAATTTTAAAGTGTTACACAGATGTCACATATGCCGACAGCAGAAAAAAAGGTAGACTAACTGCCATTACGATGAAATACTTAAATTTAATTGTTACTTAAAATCTACAATTTTAGGGCACACACACACCCATATGCAAATTTTAAATGCATAATTTCAACTCAGAATGAGCCTCACTTTTGAGCTTTGATTCTTCTCTACCCTGTTCTCCGACTGGTCAGCAACCACATGTTGACAGTTTCCCTCTTCTTGTCTATTCCTGATTACTGTTTCATCCTCATTTTTTAAAGTTCTGCCTCCCACCATTGTCTTATCATAGTGCTACATGGAACTGCTTTCATTTGTCTTGGTATCTTGTTAGTCTATTATTTATTTTAGTTCATTTGTGTGTTCAGGGAAAGAAACTGGTGATTAATTTAGATTCTTTAGACAAATAAACCTTTCTGTCTGAGCTTTGGGTCACTTTGATACAATACATTTTATATGCTCACTTTAGACAATCAAAATTAAAATTAGAATATTTACCAGAGCAGGTGATATACACCTGTTCTCTGAAACTGCAGTTGACAGCTTGTGCACCGCTGCAGTTTCCCAGATGGACTTCACCGCCAGAGCAGTTGAAACCCGTCACACACATGTGGCTGTGTTCAGGACTGAAAGGAGAGGAGCTGAAGTTCAGCACAGAGCCACAACCCAGCTGTCTGCAGACTACAGAGCTCTCAGACACACTCCAGGAGTCCAGGAGAACTCTCCTCCAGTTCTGCATGAAGTAAACCTCCACCTCCCCCTCACACTCTCTCCCTCCAGACAACCGCACCAGACCTTCATGTAACACTGAAGAAGAGCCTAAAGGGGAAACCACACATAAATCAAGAATAAAGTACATAGAGTCAAAAATATGGTCTTTATGACAACTCACCATTACAAATGACTCCAACATCCTGCTTATGAGAGCATGCAGCTCGACTCCATGATGGATGTGATGGCTGGTGACAGGATATGTTTTCATTTCCCCTGACAGTCAAACACATCAGCCCACAGATTCGCCACCTCCCCAAAAACCAGTCTGCTCAACACAGCTACAGCACCTCCCACAATCAGTTGTGCACATGAGAGGACACTGCAGTTTTCCCCAGGTTCCAGCTCACATCACACACTGTGCCTGCACTGAGGTACGGAGCCCACCCTGACCAGAACAGGAGTCTTGCACCATTCTACCAGATCGTGTGACATCTGAAAAAACCTTGGCATATAACAGATTATTTATTAAAACAACAAAACAGTGAGAGTAAGAGACCGAATTACAAAATGTAAAGGACTATTACATAATATTCAAAGGTCAAACATTTTACTTTAACCAGAAATATACAGTCCCACATATGAGAGCAGTTGTGTTTTGTGAAGAGGACATTGACAGTAGGAAATTTTGTGATTCACTGCCCTTACAGGAAGTCTTGCCCGACCACATCTGACCCCTCCCCTCTGCTGCAAAAGCAGCTGCTCCCCAGCACCTCCACAGAATCCCACAGCCCAGCTCTCGAAGGCCAATAAACCTCTGCTTCCGCTGATCAAAGGCAGCATCACACACCGTGTTCCATTTGTGGTTGTAAGACCTCACTTTCCAGCACAAATGAGGGCCATCTTTAAGTCTGACCATTATGACCTGTCAGAGTTTGATAAAGTTTTAACACAAATTTTAGAAAACCAAGATTAAATTATCATCAATCAAAGAAATGAACACAAATTTATAATAGGTTTGAAAAGGATAACAGTAACCAGAAAAACAATAATAGTAATATAAATAATAAAAACATGTAAGTATCTATGAATAATAATGATAATATTAATAATTATTATAATAATGCAACAAAATTTGCGGTTTCTGGAACCCCTATATGAACCCGCTTGAATCATTAAAAAAATTGTACATTCTAAAGTGCATTAACCACAAATATCTAAGCTAGTTAGCAGCACCACCACCAAAAAATAGGTGATCAGACATGGACAAATATCAGACAGCATTGCAATTCACTGAAGACTAAAACATTTCCCATAAGAGATTTTAAATGTTGACTGTATCACCTGTACACCAATATCAAGATAGTAATCGTACGGTGGGTCACCTCACCCCAATGCACACAGTGTCACTGTAGACTCTGATCCACTGCAGAATACATGGTTTAACCAGATTTGTCCTAATCCTGGCCCAAAGTTTTCAGCGTGCAAGGCCTCCCCACAGCCCAGTCCCTCACATGCAACTATAGCGCCCTGTATTTCCACAGCACCACACACTGTTCCCCACTGTCCTCTGAAAGGAATCCCCCATCCTCCCTGGAAATAAAATGACTGCCACCATCTCAATTAAGAACCTCAGAATGCCTATGGACACTACAACAAAACAGAAGCGATCATAACATTAGGCAGAGTATTAAATGAAACGGAAAGAAGAGCTTAATGAAGGAACATATTCCCTAAACATCACACCCTGGAAGAAAGAAGACAAAGGAAAAAGCACTTGCTTACCAGCATTACAGTCAGCCCCCCATCAGTTGCTTATGGGAGCAGTTATGTGAGGAAGATGATGTTGGACAGGTGGTAATAAATCTATATTCTGTTGCTCTCTACACTGAAGCTCCTGACCACACCTGACCTCCCTTCTGCCAAAGCAGCGCCAAGGCTCCCAGCACCTCCAGAGGAGGGCCACAGCCCAGCTCTCGACACACAACCTCTGCATCTTGCTGGTCGAAGGCAGCATCACACACTGTGTCTCCAGGTCTGGGTCTCATAAAGCACCTCAATCCTCCCAGAGCAGCGAGATCCACCAACCAGTTCAATACCTGAAATATTGTCATTAAAACAACATTTTCTGAGTTTAGACATAAAAATATGTAAGAGTGAAACTTTATTTTCTACAAAGCCAAAAACCCAAAACAAAACCAAAAAACCGCTCCAGTAACCTATTGTTATTAGGGGCCTTTTTTGAAGAAAAAAAAAATTGAGCCCTCTTCCCTTCAATAAGCACCTTTAATAGTTTAGCTCTGTTACTCAGGTCTGCTCTATAAAACACCTGTTGGCACAAGCTTCTTTCGCCACCTCTATGTCTCAAACTAGGTGGATGCAAAAAATGAAATTTTCCTTATATTAAACCAGGCATCTGTCAGAAGAAAAAGTAAGTGGTTTAAATTACCACTGCATTCAGCATCTAGTCGCTAGAGTGAAAGTGAGTGATTAGTTGTCATTGTGAACACACCACAGCACAGCACACAGTGCACCACAACAAAATATGATCAGACGAATCCATCCGTGAAGAAGCAGTGGACAGCTAGTGCGCAGTGTGCTTGGGGACAGTACTTTTCTCACAAGTACTCGGTGGGTCTCATTGGCCCTGGATTCAACCTCCGACTCTTCAGATCACGGGCAAACACTTATCAAGCATGCCAATAGCTGCCCCAGCAGTTAAATATGTTTTTCCAGCATTTAATGAAAAGAATAAAAAAATACAAAACAAAAATATTGAAATTTCTTCGCGTTTTGATTTTGATTCACTTTGCATGCAATGGAGCAGACAACTCCAGCATCTAAATTCAGGGTTACAGGATATGATTCCATACACACTGCTCAGTGTAGACTCTGAGCCATTACAGTTCAAGAATATCCACCCAGATTGGTCCTGATCCTGCTCCAAAGTGAGCATCACCAGTGCATCTACAGGCCTTCACAGCCCAGCTCTCTACACACCACTGCAGCATCTCTCATGTCCCAGCCATGACCACACACACTGCCCCCCACCGTCCTCTATGAAGAACCTCCACCCTCCCAGCACAGCGGCTGCCACCATCCACTAGCCTCAATCTGTCTGCACATCAAATTTATATGCATAGATATATTGACAGATAAAACATGGAATATTAATGGGCAAATTGCAATATTTTTCATTAAAGTATAACATGTTAAACTGACACAAATCTTACCAGCACACACCAGACCCACATCATTAGCATGTGAGCAGTTGTGTCTGAGTGATGATGATGTTGGACAGAGTAAATCTGGGACTCATTGCCTTTACACTGAAGCTCCTTAGTCTACACCTGCCCCTCTCACTAAAAAGCTGCTCCCAGAATTCCACAGAGCCCCACAGCCCAACTTCTATTACACAATTCTGCATGGTGCTGGTCAAAACCAGCCTCACATACTGTGTTCCAGGACTGTGCATGAAGTATCTCTACTCTTCCAGAACAGGAAGAACCTCCAACCAATTTGACTTCTTGAATGAGAGGATCAACATTTAGGCACAAGCAATACCAAAAAGTACGCAATCAGCTTTTATTTTTATTTAAAGTATGCTCAAAATAATATCAGCTCTAAGTTCCTTATATCAAAGAAATAGTTGACACTAATCCCCTTGTCAATTCTAAGTGAATATGAACATTGGTACATGGCTAAAATTAAGTCTCAAAGTGATGGAAATAAGGACTGTATTTTATACCCTCGGATGTTGTACGCATGTCGCCACAAAGCACTGAAGCACCGCCCGCTACTACAGAGCCCCTACCCATCAATGGCAAAACATATACATGCACACGCATGCAAGTAAACCTATGTAAAAAAAATTCCCTTGTTGTGCCTTATAAAATGTTATATTATGGCAATATACGCAATACTGGAATGGATGAAGACAGTGACAGGATGGGGAGCACAGTCTGGCCAAGTACGAAATACAACAAGGGATACTGGCGGGGAAATATTTAAGTGGGAGGACAGTGGGGCAAAGGCTAAAATGACAAAGGAATGCCGAAAAACAATAGATTAGAGCAGATAGTTTGCTAACTTACATTTCACCAAGCATTAAACCAAGCATTAAACTTACAGTTCATGGTGAGGGAATGGAGTTATTAGGAACCGCTACGGTCTTAGCATATGACGGACGAACTTGTTCAGACTAGCAGGTAGGCTACTGACACTATGCAGGTGGGCAGGGCCGGAGCAGTAGATCCAACCATTTAGAATAAGCTTTTTAATCTTCAGTCTATCTTTAATTCAGAAACACTTCCTATATGTGAAACTGTTTATTGAGCAGATAAGAACACTCACACTAACTAGTATCTGTCTGTCACGACTGCACCCTCTTCGGCGGCTGTGCCACGTTCACGGTCTCCAGAGTACTGAGTCTGGGGGGACTTTGAAGGAGTCTCGGATGAAGTCATTACTGACCTAGTCCCCATTTCTGATCTCCATGTATATGATTTGGATGTTTCTGATCACAAAATCATTTCAATGCATCTTTCAACGTTATCGCCATATTCCAAACCCCAACGATGCATTCGTTTCAGAAACATGAAACATATAAATCCTACAGGCCTAAAAGCTGATATTGAGAACTTGTCCATTGTTCCCACCTTCATCTGTCAGTGAACTGAAGTTGATTTTTGAAAGCATTCTTGTTTACAACTGTGATTTTATTTTATTTTAAATTTAAATTGTATTTTTATATTTTTAATTTTAATTATGCCCACTGCAGTCAGAGCAGTTTGGGATACATTTCAATGCACTTTGTACTTGTATAACTTGCATGTGACAAATAAAGAATCTTGAATCTTGATTATTACAACAATAGCCTCCTAGAACATCCTCTTGGGCCCATGCCCAGTTAATCATGCATGGTTACTCTTCTCGAAATCTGCCCCGTGAGCCATAAATTAGCTCCAACAGATGAGAAAGTTGCTGGCATTGAGCGATATGTTGCAACTAATCTTAACGGTTCACAAATTAGCCTATCGAGAACATCAAAAAAAACTATAGCAGTGCACTTATAAAAGCCAGATCACATGTTGAGGCCTTCAACATGTTCCTTGGATCCTCTTCCCACTCCTCTGACGAAAATCATTGTATCAGACTTGGGCTCCTTTATTACTAATATAATTAATCAGTTTCAGAGCGGTGTTAGTTCCATTGGCTTTAAAAACTGCACAAATTAGACTCTCTCTCTAAAAAACCTTCCTTGGACCCGAAGAAATGGTAAATTATCTCCAACCTTCCATTTCTGACAAAGGTTCTGGAAAAAGTTGTTTCAGCTCAGCTCCAGGACCACCTCAAACAATTCAATCTAAAATTCCAGTCTGGTTTCCGATCATTCCATAGTACAGAGACAGCTCTGGTGAGAGTTACCAATGATCTCTTTGATGGCTGCTGACCAGGGCTTCCCATCAGCTTCTCATTCTCTTGACCTCACAGTGCCTTCGACAGTAGTAGGATCATAATATCTAACTTCATCAGTTTTCATCATATAATTGACCCCCGGGCACTGCTCTGAAAATGGTTCCGTCGCATTCTCACTGATGGGGCTGAGAGTGTGGCCATGGGGGATGCAAATATCAGGAACCACACTGTCACTAGGGATCCTACAAGGATCGGGTCCCAATACCCTTTTAATATCTATAGTACTGTGCAAAAGTTTTAGGCAGGTGTGAAAAAATGTTAAAACAAAGAATGCTTTCAGAAATATAAATACGATTGTTTATTTTATCAATTTACAAAATGCAAAGTGACTGAACAAAAGAAAAATCTAAATCAAATCAATATTTGGTGTTACTTACCTTTTGCCTTCAAACCAGCATCAATTCTTATAGGTTGAGACTTGGCATGTGTCAGGATTTGTAGGATTATAGTCATTATATTATTTTGTAGGATTATAGGATTATAGATCTGTGGTTAGTTCTCCATGATGTTTGGAACAACCTACCAGCTGAGTTCCTTCAAACACTGTGTGCAGGTGTACCTAGAAGAATTAATACTTTTTTGAAGGCAAAGGGTGGTCACACCAAATATTGATTTGATTTAGATTTCTCTTTTGTTCATTCACTGCATTTTGTTGATTGATGAAAATAAATGATTAACACTTCCATTTTTGAAAGCATTCTTTGTTTACAGCATTTTTTTCACACCTTGCCTAAAACTTCTTTTGCACAGCAATGTATATTTTACCCCTTGGCCAGATCATCAGGAGTTTCCTTCCATTGCTATGCTGATGATACTCAGCTCTATGTGAGACTGGACTAGACCTCTCTTACACTCCCATCTACTCTCTCTTCCTGCCTGGATGAGATAGAGGCATGGATGTCGCTAAATTTTCTTAAGCTAAAGGGTGCAAAAGTATGAACATATTACATCTATTCTCCGAACACTTCATCTTCGTATTGAGTACACACTTTGCCTGCTTTCCCACCAGTGTGTACATGGAAATGCCTCGCAATATTTGAAGGAACTTTTAACGCTACAAACCACTGTAAGACAGCTCCGTTCTACAAACACTTATCGTCTTTATCCCTCTATGTGACCAAACTTCGCACAATGGGCGACCGAGCCTTTGCAGCGGCTGCTCCACTCTGTGCTCTTAAAATGCCTTTACCAGAGAATTTGAGAACACACGACCATGGACTGTTTTAAAAAAGTTAAAGACTTTCTTTATTTAGGGGAAAGCTAATCATAGGATTTTAAATGAACGAACGGAGAGCAATAGTAGACTGTGGACTGTTTTAAAACAGTTAGCACTTTAGCTAGGTAATGTATTAGTATGGATTTCTATAATGATGTGATATTATTGCTTTTTATTTTATTTATTTTTTTTGCCTTGTTTTTTATCATTCTTATGTAGCACTCTTGAGATTTGCATTAATGTAAAGTGCATTATAAATTAATGTGTTATTATTATTATTAATAATAATAATAATAATAATAATAATAATAATAATAACAATAATAATAATAATAATAATAATAATATTTGCTGAATTTCTATTACAACATCAGGACAGCTTTCTGAATCATTTCTTTGTAGACTGACTAATGATGAACATATTATGGCTCTTAATGGTCTTGTCTCCTCAATCCATTCTACTGAGAGTAACAATGCAATCATTTGTGCTGTGTAGACAGATAGCCCTTTATTTAGTTTCCTCCCTATTTGAAGCTTGAATTCTGAAACTATGACCGCTACTCCTATGTGATCTGTTGGACTCTGGGATGCATCAGTGAAAATTTTAACTTAATCATAAAATTGCTCTATATACTCCTGTACTGTAACTGAATTACAAATGAATTTTTTTCTGTATTCTTTCTTTCTAATATAGTTAAATCCACAGTGGCATCAGGTAGAATCCAAGGTGGTATTATGGGCAATAGCACTATTGGACTGATGTCTAAATTAATTATTTTAAATTCTGTTGCTTTCTGTAGGATTGTCCAACCAAATGTTTTATTAACTGCTCTTTCCTTCTCCCATCAGGATTGTAAAGTGTATCGATAATCTTCTGAATATGCACTGTCTAGGTTAGTTTTACATCAAACCATAATCATAAGAACTTAAATTGTTTCACTCTCTCAAGCTTAAATTGCTTTCACTCTCACACTCTCTCAAGCTGATAACTTCATTTTCATCTCTTGATTTATTTTCTTTGTAAAAATCATTACTTTTGTTTTATCAACAGAAAACTTAAAACTCCATTTGTACTCCAAAGGTACCATTCTGTACCTTTTTAATAATAAATTTAACATTCCTTCCATGCTTCCATATAGCCCCTTTGTCTGCAAAAAGTGAACAGCCATTTCATTCTCTATCTCTTGAAGCACATCGTTTATCATAAATGAAAATAATAAAGGACTTATTATACTTCCTTGTGGTGTGCCATTTTCAATGCCATATTTTCCCGAAAGAGACTTCCCAACTCTTACTTGTATTACTCTATCAACTAAAAAGGCTTCCAACCAGTGATACATTCTGCCACCAATAACCATTTTCCTTAGCTTAATCATTAATCCTTCTTTCCACATCATATCATAAGCCTTTTCTATGTCTAGAAAAACAGCTAACACACTTTCCTTATTAACTTGAGGTTTTCAGAACTCATGCTGCAAACATAGTGCAGGGTCCATAGTGTTTCTTCCCCTCCTAAAACCACTTTGATACTTAGATAAGTATCTCTTGGCTTCAACAAAAAAGGTTAATCGGTCACTAATCATTTTCTCCAAAATTTTACACAAACAGGATGTTAATGCAATTGGCCTATTTCCTGGGTTCGCAGAATCCTTTCCAGGTTTTGGTATTGGTACCACTATAGCCTCTTTCCAACTTTAAGGCACTTTTCCACATTCCCATACTTTATTCAAGAGATTTGAGATTCAAGATTCTTTATTTGTCACGTGCAAGTTATACAGGTACAACATGCAGTGAAATGTATTATTATACAACTTTGAATAGTCACTAAGTCTACTTATCATTACATAACAAATTTGATCATTCCCTGGAGATGACATTTTGGTCTTCCTCGGGGGCATGTCTTAACTCAACAATGGAAAAATACATATTAATGACATTATTATCCCCTTCTTGATGTGTTATCTCTTCATTTTCTAATATGGTTGCTACTCTACCCTTCCTCCACTCTTCACTAATATTATTTTTTGGTAAATGTTTGTTCCAACATTATTGCTTTTTCTTCCTTGGTTACTGCCGTCGTACCATCACTAATTAAAACAGGGTAACCACAGTCCCTTCTTCTACCATTCATTCGCTTGATCATCTTCCAGACTTTTTACTTCCAGGTCTGTCGTCTACACTTCGTGTCCACTCCTTAGTAGTTCACTTCCCGATTAGATCTCTCCAACTTCTGGGTTTTGTGTACACATGGTGTTCCCCTTCCTAGTAGTTCACCGGTGAATTAAATCGCGTATTTGCGTTTGGTTATTATTTCGAACACCTGGTTTTGATTTTGTTACGCGTCCCTGTTGGTTTATTAGTTTATTAGCTAGTTTCGTTCGGTTATTTTTACCCAGTTCGATGTGGCCTTTCTTTGTGTTCTTCTCCCTCATACCTGGTGTTGTGTGGTTTCTGGTCAGAGTGGTTGCTTGCATTACGGTCCTGGATTTTTATTTTTTCCGGCTTCACGTTTTTGGTTTTCTCTTTAGGATTCAGGCTCGTACTACCCGCGGAGAGACTTATTGCGGCGATGACTCGCCTTGGACGTTCTCGAGAGTTGGAACGTTTGGATCCTTTCGGTTTCCCAGCGGCTGGGACAGGGGATTCCTCCGGGTTGTTCTGAACAGAGATGTTTGCGTGCACGGTTCCACGGATTTGCCCCTCCGCCCTCAAATTTGCCACAGCGGGGGCACGAAACCTTTTTTTTTTCTTTCTTATTTTTCTACGGCCCTGACTTAAGTTTTAGTAACCTGCATCTGAGTATTTTTCATGTTTTGTTCTTTTATTAAAACCACCATCAATCCGCCACTGCGTTGTCCTCCATTTTCTTTTTATTTTCTGACCGCACAGCACCCACATGACACGGTTAAGTTGTGAGAAACTATTATATGCCAGGTTTTTTTTTGTGTATATTGTGATGAACTACCTGAGTCGAATTAATTAGACTTGATCCCAGATTTGTTCTTATTTCTGATTCAAACTTGAATTAGTTCTTATGGTAAGCTGTAACATTTGCCCTGAAAACCTACAATCAAGAAAAGTTGGACATATCTTACCTGAGCAGATAACTCCTGCTACTTTACTATGATTGCAGTTATGTCTGCCCCATCCTTTTGATAAGCACTTCTTCAGCATAGATTCAGAGCCATTACAGTTCACTTGGCTCATCCAGATTGGTCCAGATCCTGATTCAAAGTGAGCGTCAGTCAGTGCATCTACAGCCTCTCCACAGCCCAGCTCTCTACACACCACTGCAGCATCTCTCATATCCCAGCCATGACCACACACTGTTCCCCACTGTCCTTTATGAAAAACCTCCACCCTCCCAGCACAGCGACTGCCACCATCCACCAACCTCACACTGTCTGTAAATCAAAGGAAAAGAGAGAATACATGCACAGGATAAATTCATAATAATGCATGTTCAGGTCACAACTCTAAGTACAATTTAATAGAGTATTTGTCACATTCCTGATAGCCAATTTTATTGTTTCAGGCTATAAAGCTTAATTTAAGACACTGAAAAATTAGGCTTAGCTATATATAAAACAATTTTAAATGTCTTTACCTTTAAGGTCTTTCTCTTTAAGGTTGTCCAATAACAAAAGGCATGAATACACAAATACAGAAAATGCAAATAATAATAAGACTTAGCTAGGCTTCTGCAAATCCAGTTCATTCATTTTCCGAACTGCTTTAATTCCAACTGGGGTCACAGGGGGACCGGAGCCTATCCTGGCAACTTTAGAGCACAAGGCGGGGACCAGCCCTGGGCAGGCGCCAACACACCGCAGGGCACACACACTCACACAATCACACACACATTCACACCTTAATTGGCGACCAATTTAGAGTCGCCAGTTAACCTACAACACATGCCTTTGGATTGTGGGAGGAAACCGGAGCACCCAGAGGAAACCCACGCAAACACGGGGAGAGCATGCAAACTCCACACAGAAAGGCCCTACTGCAGCCCCCGGGGCTCGAACCCAGGACCTTCTCGCTGTGAGTCGGCAGCTCTAACCACTGCGCCACTATGCCGCCCACGATGACAAAATAATCACCAACATAAAGTATGCTAAATGTTTATGTATTTATAAGGCTCTAAGGGTCAATATTAAGCAAAACCTAACTTCTGGTATATGTTCCCAGGAGTGGAAACACTCCTTCAAAATTCAATTAATGACTTATTCAAAAACTCATAAAATCAACAAACCTTATTGCATTATTAGACAGTAAATGTCATATTCTGGGCCTTCATCTTCTGTCATTCCAGAGGCCAACCTGTGTTATCCCTGTTTTCAGCTATGGTGTTTTTAGTCTAATGTTTACATAAATGTTTGTCTCCTCTTTGGTTCTGCATATTCAAGAGAATTCTGACCGGACACATTTTTTAGGTCTTAAAAAGGTCGGCCTACTCAATACCTCTCCGGCATGGTGGAAATGAAAGAAACAGATAGTAAGACCAGCTAGTTTAAAGGGTCAGTTACCTTTTAACATGAACAAGGTGGTGAATAAATGTTGTGTAATCCTTTCCCTTTGTTTTGTGCTCCATCATACTCCCATACTGCTTCTGTCTGTTCTGCCTCTGGCTAACCTGCCTTACTCATGAGTTGATACAGATTTACTGCATATTTGCTAACAGGATACGTGTAGGAACTTGTACACTGACAAAATGCAATATGAAATGTCAAAACTGTTTTCTGACAGTGTCTTTTTGTTTTAAAAAAAAGCCAACATCGTTTAAAGTTAATAAATGTCCATCTAAACATGAACAAATATTAAAGAAGAGTGGTACACAAGTCGAAAGCATATTTACATTAAAACATTAACACAGTCTATGAACTGGTAATAGAGAAATCATGCCTTGCCATAGACAAAAGAGATAGAGAATAGGGCATGGGTGATTTGTTCAAAAGGGCGATTGGGTGACAGAAAAAGAGATTTTTTCTAATAAATTCTACCTCTGGGACAGCAGTTGTTACTGCTCTAGACCGTTTGATCTGCCTCCAAGTGTCATTGTCCAATCAGGGTTAAGTTGTGTTTCAAGGGTACCGCCCAGAGTTCTCTGATAGACTCTTGTGTTAAGTCTTTTTTTTCCAGTAACAGTCTATGGGTTCTGGGAATGCTTGCACTAATGTGTTGCCATCATACATCAACTGTGAATTGTGCGGCAAGCTTAGACATCCAGCTAGTTCGATCATGTCATTTTCTGTCAACATGGCTATCGTTCAGAGTAACTTGATTGTGTCTTTAAAACAAATTCCATTCAGTTGGCATACAAATCAAAATAAATTGGCAACAAAAAATCAGGTCCCCTAGACCAAATTTAAACATCAAACAATTTCTTCAAAGTGGGGGAAATAATATTCTCAAAATGGTATGAGCCTGAAAACCTGACTAGCAGGCTGTGAAGTAGCCAATGCGGTATTCTGCTACCCCTGCACACACTCATGCTCACACAAAATCACACAAAATCTGTTGGTGCAGTTTTAAATATTTTTCCAATTATCATACAAATTAGCAAAAAACAGTACTTACAAGATTGGCAAATAAATATGCATTTTTTTAAATGCTGTTCCCTCCCTCCTTGTTGTTGGACATATCTTTCATAAAGTATGTCCTTTTGCCTATTTTACAGTATTGAAATATAATGTCAATAATGAGTAATTAGAATTATTAATTGTGGAGCCAAACTATTCTTTAAATATGAAATCCCCTGAATGCAACTTCCCACCATAGCCTGTTGTAGCTTAGGTAGCTACAGGAAAATCTCTGTAATGTGCTGCCATCTATGGATACAAGTGGTATTGTTATGTGATTTGTTGAGAGAAAAACTAATTGAGACAAAAAACGTAGGCTATGGCTGGCTAGTGGCTACCTATTAATGTACCTGTTGAATGAATCCCTTCCTGAGAAATTTTCAAAAAGCTACCACTGGAACAGGGCTATACATAAAGATGTCACCTTAAAAAAGACAATACAAGGAAACTCTAATATAACCAGCTTTTTCATTTTGAACATGTTAATGTGAAATGCAAGATTTGACCCTTACCAGCACACACCAGTCCCACATCATTTCCATGAGAACAGTTAAGTGAAGATGATGCTGGACACAAGTAAATCTGAGATTCGTTGCCTCTACACTGAAGTTCCTCTGACCACACCTGACCCTCCCCACTGCCAAAAGCAGCTGCTCCGAGCACCTCCACAAGAGGCCCACAGCCCAGCTCTCGACACACAACCTCTCCCTCCTGCTGGTCAAAGGCAGCATCACACACTGTGCTCCATGTTTGTTCATGGAACATCTCTGCTCTCCCAGAACAATAAGAACCACCAACCAGCCTGACTCCTAGAATATAATGAAGACAGAAACAATGATAAATGACTAAGGAAACAGATGAACTTCAATAAACTGCATTTGCCATAACAGCTGCTAGCAACTGCAACTAATAACTACTGCATTCCATGAATGTATGCTTTGTAATACACCTAAACAAACCCTATTTTAGTATCATTTTAACCAAAATCTACACTGTCTATGTAGTTCTGATATAGTAGCTCTTCTTATTCTTTAGCAGCCACTATACTACAATGTGCAATAAGAAAATTTACATTATTTACATAGTGAATAATATTCACCAAATCTAGCACTGTGGTAGTGCTCTTACCTGAACAGACAACTCCAGCAACATTAGTATAATTACAGTCATGTTTTCCCCATCCCACGGATTTGCAGTGCTTCAGTGTAGACTCTGATCCACTACAGTCCACATTATCCATCCAGATTGGTCCTGATCCTGGTCCAAAGTGATCATCTTGGAGAACATCTACAGCATCTCCACAGCCCAGCTGTCTACACACCACAGCAGCATCTCTCATGTCCCAGTCATCACCACACACTGTTCCCCACTGTCCTCTATGAAAAACCTCCACCCTCCCAGAACAGTGACTGCTGCCATTCACCAACCTCACACTGTCTGAAGAACAAAGAAAACAAGAAACATTAAACACCAATATAGTAATTTAAACAACGACAGTGCATACTTTGTCTTTGTGTAACTCAGCTTGTTGAGTACTTAATGTGAGTTCCCCAGTGTCAGCCAAGGTCTTTAACCAGCTGCAATTGTTAAAACCACATTATGAACAGCACAGAAAGAGCAAAATTGTGTCATCTTGTCACTGGGATAATTTACTCAGATGTACCTTTCGAACTTCAAGTGCATTGTACCATGTCAGAGACATCCTTCATGATGCAGTGGAGCCTAGTTAATAAAAAAATAGAACCCAGGTAAAGTAAAATGAAAATGATTTATACTTTAATTCTGTAGAAAAGGCATCTGGAATGATACGTGATACAACTTGCAGAGTCTCATTAGAGGTAAAAGCTTTATCACCAAACCATAAGACCAAGATATAGTTCTGAGCACACTGCAGAAGAACATTCAAAAGATTTCTGCACTGAAAAAAATCTATTGGTAACTAATCATTTAGTACCAGCAGGCGAGTCCTGGCAACAGCATGTAGATGGTCATTAAAAATTATATTACACGGCTGAACAACTGTAATCCAAAACTGCCACACATGGAAACAACTCCACAAACAATGAAAAATGAACCAAAACGGATTGTGTGAGATTGTTTTCAACCTGTCCTACTACCCAGTCCCTCTGGATTGATTCTAAACATCTTTTGGTACAAGGTACATTCCTTCTTATCCATACCTCCCCTTGTGCCAAAGGCCTGCTGCACAAAGCAATGCCTTCTGGGTTCAAAATCGAACTGTTTTAGGTCCTGAGAGCTGAGCCATGGAGGGGTATGTCCAGGTGGTGTCACTGCATGTCACTCACTTCTGCAAGTTTCCTTTTCATATCTAAAAGAGATGGTTTTCTCAAACCTTGCAACCACTACTGACCAATTCATGACCCAAGGTAGTCCATACAACTTGATGAAAATCAGATCAGCTGACGACAGGAAAACCACTTTGAGCAGCACTATAGGCCACTGTGATTACACTGTCTTATGGACAAGATTGGGCCCCTTTGGACTTCTAGGGTACCAATACAATGTGCACAACTGATATGTACATTCTTGTTTCTCATGTCCTTGTTGAATATGACCTGCAGTCTAGTTCTGTGGTGTTTGAGATGTTGTGCCTGCTTTCACCATTTTACAGTAAGGTTGTCACATGGTGTTGTGCACAGAGGATTGTAATTTTACCTGCACGTCTGCCATTCACAATCTTCAGGTGACCATTTATGCTTGTTCTTCTGCTTTGCCCCTGGTGTTTTTTTTATTATTTTTATTCTCAGTGAAGAATAGAGTGAAAGATTTTGATAATGCAAGAAGGAATCTATCCAGACTTGCTTAACTTAACCTCTATACGAAAAAATAGTTCCCGGGATTGGCTCTGGTTGAGCTTAAGCGGTTTGGATAATGAATGAATCAATGAGTGAATGAAAGAATGAAGATAACATTAAATAAATACAGCAATCATTTATCTTACCAGCACATATTAGTCCAGCATCATTGTCATGGGAACAGTTGAGTTTGTGGAAAGACCGTTTTGGACAAAAGTAAATCTGAGATTCGTTGCCTTTACACTGAAGCTCCTCTGACCACACCTGACCCTCTCCTCTGCCAAAAGCAGCTGCTCCCAGCACCTCCACAGGAGGCCCACAGCCCAGCTCTCGACACACAACCTCTGCATCCTGCTGGTCAAATGCATCATCACACACTGTGTTCCAGGCCTGTCCATGAAGCACCTCAACTCTTCCAGAGCAACGACTGCTACCAACCAGATTGACCTCTACAACATGATCATGATCAAATGATCAAAAAGAATATTTTTAAGAAATATTATTTGCAATTTTATTATTTGTACACACTGCAAGCATGATTTACAGTCATTATTGAACACCAGATTTATTCAATAAGATTTCATCAGAAATGCAGCTTACCTGAGCAGAAAATTCCAACATCTTTATTATGAACACAGTCTGCTTTAATGTATCCACACAATTTCAATGTAGATTCAGATCCATGGCAGGTAAAATCAACCAATGCATTGATTCCTGATTCCACTGCAAAATGACCACTACCAAGTATATCTACAGGCTCACCGCAGCCCAGCTCTCTACACACCACAGCACTGTCAGCCATATCCCATAAATCTTCACAAAATGTTTCCCAGACTCCTCCAAAATAATTCTCCACCCGTCCACTACATGCACTGTGACCTCCCACCAACCTGACATTGCCTGTTTAGCAGAGAAAATGAGAGAGAGAGGGAGAGAGAGAGAGAGAGAGAGAGAGAGAGCAAGATTAAACAATCACTAGAATAGTTAGTACACTGTGCATAGCAGCAAGTTTCCTGTTTCTAATTGTTTTAAATATGAAACGAAGTAAATAAATAGGATGACCCTTGTATTTTAGTTTTTATTTATTTTGACGTCTCACAAAACTCACAATAATTTCCATTAACTCAGACAATCTTTTAAACTAAGTTTTGCTAGTTGTGTTACACTCCACAAAGAACATATGTTTATATTTTTTCTCCTTTTGCCGATGTACAAAATGTTCTATACATCTAAATCTAAACAATCAAGAATTTAAAAATAATGTTGGTTAAGGTAGGATACTACACAAATGTGATTTACAGCATCACACATTTGAACTAACCTACAGTTTTCATTTAAAAGTTTGCATTTATAAGATAAAATTCAAAACAGAGAGATGGTTAGCGCTCTAGTGAAGATAGTTTTATTGCCTCACATATGTACACATCTGATGTATTTAAGTAATCCAATTCAAGTAAACCAACCCAAACCACTGAACCATTTTACAATATTTTCTACATTCATTTTATCTTTATATACAGAGACTGTGTACATACCATCTGTGGATAGTGTAAAAATGGACAACAATAGGAAAAGAATCATAAAACTGCCCATCTTCCGCTGCCCGTTCATCTCACCAGCCTGCACAACTTTTGCCTCCACTACCCTGAGGAGACTGAAGGAACTGTACCTCCTCATCAACACCCCCTAAAGAGAGAAAGGGAGAGGGAGAGAGAGAGAGCAGTTCCCCACATTTGCCAATCATGCTCACTATTACCTTATTAGAAAGAGAAGGAAAATCATCAAATGTCTTTAGTGGCAAATCAGATGAGGTATTTGAACATTCTCCATATATATCAAAAGAATGTCTGTGCTGACTCCACCTCCTGTCACCAACATACAGAAGACGGATATCAAAGAGAGGAAGCGCTCCAGTGTAGCTGCAGCATCAATGCCTCGCACCTGCGCACAGCTGATCCACACACTGATACTTGTTTTAACATGATTTTCTTTATATGCGTACAACACAGATGCAAACAGATTGTGTGACAGTTGCAGGATGACATCATCTATTTCTATTTTCCCCACCAAACTCAAAGACCATGAACCACCTGTTCTCACCTTTGCTTAAAAAAGTATTAGTCCCCAAATGCTTTAAGCCTTGTCCATAAAAAGCAGGGATTGTTCTAAACACAAATAGGAAGTTTATTTAACAATTGAGGGACTTTATTAGCCAAAGCCTTGCCGTCCAAGGTAACATTTTTATACATGGAATTAATAAAATGTAATGCAATTGAACTGGGCTAGTTAGGGTGTAGTTGTAAATCAGGTCATTGACATACTGTGGTGCAGCCATTTAGAGTTTTTTAAGTCAAAAGTAGTATTTTATAGTCAATGCAATGTTTTACTGGCAATCTAATAGTTGGAGGACATGAGGAGGAATGTGGTGATGTGGCTGATAATAATCGATTATGCAGCTGGAGCTGAAATGAACTGTAACTGTTTTATTCTTTTAAGGCTACCGGTTGGTGCTGGCAGAGAAAACCACAAAGCAGCAGGTGTGTATGTGTGTGTTTGTGGGTGTTTATAATGGGGGTGGTTGAGTTACATGTCTAACTGCTCTCTTCCAACTGGAAGTATTGTCTCTGAAACACAGCACAGAGGTCATTATAATGATCCTTGATTATGTCTTGTTTTTTGATTGATTTGATTATGGCTTTAGATCTGAAAGTTGTTTTGTAATTTAATAAACCTTCAAGAAAATAATGGTTTTTAGACTTTGGTTTTTCTCAGCTGTGCCTTGCCTAAAACCACTGTTTTAATCAGTCATAATAAATAAATAATTCTAGGGTTTTAACAGCAGATTTTGTATCTTAAGCTGCTTCTATTTATTTACTTTCCTAAAATGTGTTTAATTACAGTTAGGCCCAGAAATATTTGGAAAGTGACAATTTTTATGACTTGGGCTCTGTATGCCACCACATTGGATTTGAAATGAAACAACTGAGATGCAATTGAAGTGCATACTTTCAGGTTTAATTCAAGGGGTTGAACAAACATATCCTATGAAACGTCGTCACGTAGCGGGAAACGATCGGGCGCATATTGCAGGGAGGTCTTTTGTGCATTATTTATTGTGCAAACACAGGATGAAATCAAGCAGGGTAAGACAGACAAACTGGCACACACGACAAGACGTCGAGACAGGCCAACACATAGACTAAACAAACCCTATTACTATTTTCATGGCGGGACCAGGAACTAAGTGGGGAGACAGAAACAGAGGCTACGGGGAACTAGAACACCAATGGGAAACAACCAGGAGCGGGGGTAAAACAGGAAAACATTCACTAATCTAATCTACTCTAAACCTACAACTAAAGCTAGACGTGCTAATACCCTAACTAATGCTAACTACGCTAATGCTAACGGGGACGTTATTTATGCTATGCTAACGCTAATGCTAATGGCTACTCTAACTACTAACAAGCACTAACAGAGAACACAGGACAAAATAGACTTAACCTGAACATCAGGCAGACAGCAGACAACAGCAGGGGTAGAGGTACCATGGATGACCGTGGGAGTTGCAGACACAAAGGTAGTGTGAGGGTGCACAGACAAATACTAGAACGAAGGACAGGACTTATATAGGGGCCTAACTAAACACATGACACAGACAGAAGGGGGGAGGGACCAACACAACATAACCAAAAAAGGACATATACACAGCGTGAACCCCGAACCCAAGAGAACTATGTACATTGTCTCTAGCGGCCACTAGTGGCCGGCGGGGCCAACTGTCCTGGGGGAGACATGACAAACGTTTAGGAATAGGCTACGTGCACAAAAGAACTTCCGGCTAACTTCCGTGTGTTGAGTGTACGGTCGACTACTTCCGTTTCGTGGCATTGTTATTTTGATTGCGGAAGATGGCATATTTCACCCGTTATCTACAAGGACTCCCGAAAATTGACGTGAACGACGTCCACAGGATTGTCGACCACTGTTCATCTGCACCCGGTTGCAAGCGTGAAAAAGGATTTAAACTGTACATATCAAGTTACATCCACAACTTTGAAGGTGAGTAGCAGCGATAGCTAACGTTACTTCAGCTGTTAGCAGCTAGCTCAGCTGTTAGACGTTAGACAGCACCTAAGGGTATTACTAATATCAAATCGTGTCAGTGTTACGACATACTTTATTAGTGTTATTAAAAACCTTGTTATATTGGTATGATTAGCAACTGGTTGTGTGTATTTTAATTTGGGTTTGTATTTCCCCTCAGTATTCAAGAAAGACCCAGTGACAGGTGTAGTGTGTGTGTGAGGATGTTATGTTATCCGTCAATGGACAGATCAAAACCACCTCACAGTGCATGCCGAGTGTAGGATAAGATAGCATTCCCTTAAAAAATTGTTAGGCCTACTTTTCTCAATCAAATCAAGAAAACAGTGGTTGTGTTACTTGTAGTTATGAAGTGATGAATTTTACTGATGTTTCTCAATTTGTTTTCAATAGGTCAGGTCCAATAGGTGACTGTTTGCTTCATGGCTGGCTGCTCCTCTTCCTCCTTCATCTTTTTTTTTTAAACAAACAATACACTGATTCACACCATAATTTAGTTTGCCTTACATCTACTGACATTTTAATTAATAAATTATTTGTTTGAAATATCAACTTGGTCTCCCTTCGTATTTAATTTCCCTCAAGTGGGCCTGACTCATTGAATATTACTTTAAAATCTAGCAACACATTGGTGTGGGTTCACCTTTGCTGTGTACACTTTAAGTCAAGTGGTCAATGTTACAACCCTGTTTGGCTCATTTTCTGATTAGTAACTTAAATGAACTTGAAGGCCTCACATTATGAGAAATCAACAAGAACAAGACAGTTCTTAGGTCATTGTTTACTGATAATTCATTTTTATTACAGCAGATATTCATGAAAAAGAAAGAACTCATATATGGGCAGCAACTTAGTTGATCTGTTCAGTATTCTCTTCTCTGCCACAGAGACCAATGTCTCCCTTGTCACACGGATGAACCTTGATGTTACTGGCTCGATGAGCCTCCAGAATGCCATCAGGTGGTCATAAGAATGGAATCTTTCAAACAAAACACACAAAAATAATTGTTAGTCATGGGAGACTAATTTAGTTATGCATGGTCAATCATCTTACTTTTTACTCGACTTACTACATTTGTTTTACATGAAGAAGGGATTCTCCAGAGTGAATCAACCCATAGTCATGGGCCCAGTTGTTCAAAAGTACTCCAAAGGGATTTTGGATAACCGATTGGATTAAATCTTTAAAACTGGTTGTTCAATGGGAAAAATAGGGATTCTGAAATCAGATCACCTAATCCAATCTCAGTTTTAATCTGGATCAAACCTTAACTTTGTGTTGTTCAAATGTTTGTGTTTGAATTGGGATAGATTTGATAAAAATCAGGATAATCCTGATCCCAAGACAAAGGTGGATTCGCTTGAAGGAAAATACTCTTGTAAGGTGGACTTTTAGTGTAGCAACATTTTACCATGTGTAGCCCATCTTTACTTTCACTAAAATACAGGACTTGCGTGATTTCTCGTTCATTACCGTTAATATGGTACAAGACATCGGCTTTCTGCAATTCAAAATACCTTAATTATGACTTACCTTGTGTAAAATCGGATGTCCTCGTCCGATCCTGCAAAGCGCCTCAGTCCAAAACAACTCGACAGCTGGAGAGCCTGTATTTGTGATTCGAGCTCCTTTACTTTCTCGTGAAGTGTCATTTTCATCATTTTCCTCAGCCAACTGATCTGCGATCCTTGCTGTTGTACGAGTGAGACAGTAATCCTGATCTGGTGCCAGGGTAGGCACCCCCATCTCTTCCTCTGAGTCGATGTCATGGACAGGAGGAGGAGGGCTCTCCGCTCCCACACACTCGCCCTCGGTGCCGGTCTTAGAAAATTATTCCATGAAAAAAGAGCAGGAACGGCCCCCTTCTTCAACCTTCTCAATTTCCCCGGTTTGTTTATAAAATCGTTAAAATGCCTGCTGCAAACACGATTAGTCTTGTTTTGGGAAAACACTCGGCTCTCACCGACGCATCCTTGGGAAAGCTATGAAAGCTTATAATACTATTGTACCTCGACGAATTCGTACAAAGGGGTACACAACAATGGAGTGTGGTCTTTTTTACGCGTTGATATGCCAACCGCCTCTCTTTTACCAGATATCCGCTCATTTTGAGACGTGTATTAACAATTTCTACTACAAACTGGCGTCTCCAGAAAATCTCCACAACAACAACACGGCCTACCGGAAGTAGTCGACCGTACACTCAACACACGAAGTTAGCCGGAAGTTCTTTTGTGCACGTAGCCTATTGCAACCATTATTCTTTAAAGTCTCCTCATTTCAGGGGCTCAAAAGTGATTAGACAAATTAACATTTTCATGAATAAAATCTCAATTTTTAATACTTTGTTGAGAATCCTTTGCCGGTAATAACTGCCTGAAGTCTGGAACCCATGGACATAGTGTTGTAGTACTCGTGATCGGTCTCGGTCTTGAGACCAGTTTTTGAAGTACTTGGTCTTGTCATGGACTCGGACAAAGAGGACTCGGAACTTTATTTCGAGACCAGCTGAGACCACGGCTCATATAATATTATTATTACTGAGCTGTTTAATGTCAGATTGAATAACTTCTTACTTCAAGTGCAACCAATGATGCTAGTGCCGACCGCAGTTACCTGACATGCCCCCTTCACACACGCACTGTAAACTTTGCACTTCATTGTTTCTGACCATAATTACAATATCACTTCTACTTGTTGATGGAGTCGACAAGCTTCAGTATATCTTGGATATGCTGGGTTTTTGGATTTTACAATTCAAATGATTGTTAATGTTAAATGTTTGACATTCTTTGTTCTGTTTTCTGATTATTGCAATGTAAGAGAATAGTCAAGAGAAAAGTAATGAATAGACATTTTTAATGTTGCATAGTGTATGTTGTTTGCTTCATTCACCTCTTTTTGAGGGGTGCTTAGGCTTTGCATGTTCCACTTATTTGCGGTGTAAAATGTGCATTGGTCCGGTCTCGCCCAGCCCTGGTCTTGACTCGGTCTCGGCCAGCCCTGGTCTCGGTCTCGGCCCCTCACAGTCTTGGTCTTGTCTCGGTCTCGACCCCCTCTGGTCTTGGTCAGGTCTTGGTCTCGGATAAGGTGGTCTTGACTACAACACTACATGGACGTCACCAAACGCCAAGTTTCCTCCTTTGTGATGCTTTGCCAGGCCTTTACTGCAGCTGTCTTCAGTTGTTGCTTGTTTTTATAGGTCTTTCTGCCTTAAGTTTTGTCTTAAGCAAGTGAAATGCTGCTCGATCGGGTTGAGATCTGGTGATTGACTCGGCCATTGCAGAATATTCCACTTCTTTGCCTTAAAAAAACTCCTGGGTTGCTTTCGCAGTATGTTTTGTGTCATTGTCCATCTGTACTGTGAGTGCTGTGCAATCAACTTTGCTGCATTTGGCTGAATTTGAGCAGAAAGTATATCCCTATACACTGCAGAATTCATCCGGCTGCTTCTGTCTTCTGTCACATCATCAATAAACACCAGTGACCCAGTGCCATTGGAAGCCATGCATGCCCATGCCATCACATTGCCTCCACCCTATTTTACAGAAGATGTGGGGTGCTTAGGACCATGAACCGTTCCAAGCCTTCTCCATACTTTCTTCTTCCCATCGTTCTGGTACAGGTTGATCTTAGTTTCATCTGTCCAAAGAATGCTGTTCCAGAACTGGGCTGTCTTCTTTAGATGTGTTTTGGCAAAGTCTAATCGTGGCTTTTCGTTTTTGAGGTTGATTAATGGTTTGCACCTTGTGTTGAACCTTCTGTATTTGCTCTCATGAAGTCTTCTCTTTATGGTAGACTTAGATACTGATACACCTACTTCCTGGAGCGTGTCCTTCACTTGGGTGGATACTGTGAAGGGGGTTTTCATCACCATGGAAAGGATCCTGCGATCATCCACCACTGTTGTATTCCTTGGACGTCCAGGCCTTTTTGAATTCCCGAGGTCACCAGTGCGCTCTTTTTTCCTCAGGATGTACCAAACTGTTGATTTGGCCACTCCTAACACTTCCACTGTCTCTCTGATGGATTTCTTCTTTTTTTTCGGCCAAAGGACGGTCTGTTTCACTTCCATTGAAAGCTCCTTTGACCGCATGTTGTGGGTTCACAGCAACAGCTTCCAAATGCAAATGCCACACCTGGAATCAACTCCAGACTTTTTACCTGCTTAATTAATGATGGATTAATGAGGGAATAGCCCATGCAGCCCATGAAAGAGGTTCTGAGTTAATTGTCCAATTAATTTTGGACCCTTAAAAAAGAGGCGGCTACATATTAAAGAGCTGTAATTCCTAAACCCTTCCTCCAAATTGGATGTAAATACCCTCAAATTAAAGTTGAGAGTCTGCACTTTAAGCCCAAATTGTTTGCATAACTGTATCTTGAATGTGTTTTGGTAAACAGCTAAAATAACAATACCTGTGTCACAGTCCACACTGTAAAAAATTGCTGTCATTTCTACAGTAAAATTGATGTAAATGTATACAGTAAAATATTGTTTTACGATTTTACAGTATTACACTGTATAATGCAATGCATCTTAGGATATTAGACTATTACAACAGTTTACTGCCCATTTTACTGTTAATTATATTACAAAAAACAGGCGGCAGATTTTCTCCCTGGATTAAGTGGAAACCGGCGATTTGCTTCGAGAGACGGGAATGAGTCATGGCTAACGCTGCTGATACAGAGTTTGAATTAACGCTAATGTGAGAATCAGTATTTTTTCTGTTATTTGTTATCGCTAATACAGAACAGACAAGTAATTGTTTATATATATAGTTACATTTGTGTTGTTTTTAGTTGGGTTTTTTGTTTGGTTAACTTTGAACTTGGAGTAAGTAAAATTGTATTTTGGCGTTCAAAAATCAGTTCAGTAAAGTAAGATGTACGTCAGTATGTTAAGTAAGATGCACGTCTTTTTAAATAGTTTTATTACAGGCTGTTTTGGCTTGAATGTTTAGCATGCCTTACAATTAAACCGTCACTGAATTAGACTGCTGCCTAGTAAATCCATTTAAAAAAACTCGCCATGAGTTAGATATAGCCGTAACTGCTACGTGTTTATTTAGTAAGTACTATATACGTATACACCGAGCTTTGTAGAGCAGCTAATATCATGTACATCTGCATATTGTGTAACTATGAGTGTAATACCATATTAGCCTTCACTCAGCATATGAAACTACACAAAAATGCACCAAATCAATCTTTCATCTGTGGTGTTCCAGAATGTCCACATGTATTTAGAACGTTTACTTCATTTAAGTCCCATTTGTACAGAAATCACAGGAAATATCAGCTATCTAACAGAAGGGCTGAATCAAACATCATATTAATTTGCCAAATTGAGGGTTGTCAGTTTGATGTTTTGAAAGATTTCATTTCTCATTTGAAGGGCCATTTAGAAGAGGGCAGAGAAATTGGTTGTCCCTTCAAGGGATGTAACAAAACCTATAGAGTAAATCTACATTTGCATCTCATTTATCTAGAGAACACAAAAAACACTCATTTGAAGATCTGCATGATTCAGTACTGGTTAACCAGTCTGAAACTGTTAGGGTCACTCAGAGTCTTGACAACTCTTTGAATGATGAGTGTGACAGTGGTGTGCCAGATGAAGGTGCTAATGTTGTTGATGTTGATGAAACACTTAAAAAAAAAATCTCACATTGTTTTACTTAAAGCTTCAAGCTAAACTGCTTCTGCCTGCATCTGTAATTCAAACAATTGTTGAAGAATTCTACGACATTCATAGCCTTGGACAGTCTCATGTATTTTCAAAATTGAAAGAGAAATTGGCATTCCTCAACATTCCTAGTTCTACTATAAATAATGTAATTGATGAACTTCAAAAACAAGATCCTCTTATGGCCTGCAACAGACTTTTAAAAACAGATCAGCGCCAAAAGACAATCTTTAAAAGCAATTTCAACTATGTTGAATCCCTGCCTTTATACTTAGGCTCAAATGACTCTGGCAAAGAATGCTTTGCTCAGTACATCCCCATAAAAGAAAACATGCTGGTCTATTTAAGTCTGAATCGTTCAGGAGAGTTTATGAGGAAGTGCATTCTTGTCTTACAAACCATGATATTTTGCACAACATTTGGGACAAGTGGACATGGACATGTAATTTCACAAAACAAACTGTTTAAAACTGAAGCATCATCTTTGGCCTTGATACTTTATCAAGACTTATTTGAGGTGGCAAATCCTTTGGGTTCAGGAAAAAGAAAGTATAAGGTACTTTCTGTATATTTAACTCTAGGCAACATTCCACCGTATCTCAGATCAAATATTGATCATATTCAAAATTCAAGAGGGATTTATTGTCAATACAACAGTTTACATAGTATACAGTGTATTGAAATGCCGTTTCACCCAGCTCCTCCCCCCATGGTGCGTAGAATATAAATATATAGAAAGATATAAACAGAGATTACACATAGTACAATTTTAGAAGAAAAAGAAATAGAAATTAGTTACTCAATAAAAATATTTGTACTTAAATACTTATAAAAACTATAAAAAATCTCTGTACACTAAACAGGGACAGCAGGAAGACATATCAAGACGCTTCAAAAGTGACTGTGCATTTTAGTTTCTAGGATGCTATAGACAGAACAGGACAAGACAAAAACATGTGCAAAAATGTCAGATGTACAAAATAGGCATGAGCAATTTACAAATAGGCATGAGCAAATTTACTATGAGGTAGAATGAGGTAAAATGTGCATATTTATGAAATATGTGATATTGTGCAAATATCAAAATTTGTCCAAAAGTTGCATTTCCTGCAATTTTATCAGTTTCTTGGTGGTGGCAGTGAGTTGAGAGCTCTGACAGCTTGTGGGAAGAAGCTCCTGCAGTGTCTGGCAGTCAGAGTTCTGATGCTTCGGAACCGTCTGCCAGATGGCAGGAGGGAGAACAGTGCATGTGAGGGGTGGAAGGAGTCCTTCACGATGCTGCAAGCTTGATGGATGAGGTGTTTCTCGTACAGCTGGGAGATGGGTGGGAGAGAAACTCAGATGATGCGCTCTGCTGTTCTCACTGTCCGCTCTAGGGCCTTCTGCTCAGCGACGGTGCAGTGTCCGTACCAGACAGTGATGTAGGAGCAGAGTACACTCTCAATAGTCCCCGGAAAGAATGATGTGAGGATGGTAGGGGGGAGGCTGGCCTTCTTCAGCTTTCGAAGGAAGTGTAGTCATTGCTGGGCTTTCTTACTGATGGAGGTAGTGTTGAGGCTCCAGGAGAGGTCGTCAGTCATGTGCACACCTAAGAACTTCACGCTGCTGACGATCTCAACAGCGGATCCATCGATGTGCAGTGGTGTGTGTACAGCCATCTTCTTCCTGAAGTTAACAACCATCTCTTTGGTCTTGTTGACATTGAGAGACAAATTGTTGCTCTGACACCAGTCAGAACAGGTGCAATGAAATTATTCCTTTAAAGTGCCAAGTGCAACTGCTGCATCTGTCTGCTATGTACAATGCAGCAGTTGCACTTGGCACTTTAAAGGAATCATTTCATTGCACCTGTTCTGTCTTAGCACAATTTGCAATCTCAGGTTCAAACTTGCACAAGTAACTTATATTGCATAACTTATGTTCCTTATTGTATATTATAGTTTTATTTTTTCGTCCTGTTACCCCAACCTCCTTATTTAAGTCAGTCTCATGTTTGTAAGTTTTTATTGTATTGTGTCTATTGTTTTCCCTTGTCTATTGCACAGTTAAAAGAGCGGATCAGGATACATTTCACTGCATGTTGTACCTGTATAACTTGCACGTGACAAATAAAGAATCTTGAATCTCTTGAATCTCTTGAATCTCACCAGATGTTTCACCTCCTCTCTGTACGCAGACTCATCGTTGTTGGTGATGAGACCCACCACTGTTGTGTCATCTGCAAACTTGATGATTTTGTTTGAACAGTACTGTGCAGCACAATCGTGAGTCAGTAGAGTGAACAGCAATGGGCTAAGCACACATCCTTGTGGGGAACCAGTGCTCAGTCTGAGGACCTTGGAGATGTTATTTCCTATGGAGACAGATTGGGGTCTGTTCGTCAGGAAATCCAAGATCCAGTTGCAGAGGGGTGCGTTTATTTCCAGCAGGTCTAACTTGCTTACCAGCTTCTGAGGAATGACAGTGTTGAATGCTGAGCTGAATTCAATGAACAGCATCCTGACATAAGTGTCCTTTTTGTCCAGATGGGAGAGGGTCAGGTGAAGGGCAGATGAAATGGCATCATCTGTGGAGCGGTTGGGGCGGTAGGCAAACTGTAATGGGTCCAGGTTCTGTGGGAGTTGTGTTTTCACATACCTCAGTACCAGTCTCTCAAAGCACTTCATGATGATGGGAGTGAGTGTCACAGGTCGGTAGTCGTTGAGACAGGACACTGCTGACTTCTTTGGCACCGGGATGATTTTGGTAGTTTTGGAAAGTCCGGAATTCAGGAGCAGTCGTATGCAGTCCAGTTTATTGTCCAAGGAGCGAACGTTGGAGAGGAGAAGAGATGGCAGCGCCGGTCGGGGCGCGCAGAATGCCGAGGACGCAGTTTATACTTTTGTGTAGGGAGAAGGATTTAAAATATTTTGGGCAAGAAGCAGTCTTTAGTCATTTGATAAGGGATCTGAAGCAGCTGGAGGACACTGGCATTGTTTTGATGGATGGGCATGTTTTAAAAGGTGGACTGTGTGCCATTGCTGTGGATAATCTAGGCCAGTGGTTCCCAAACTTTTTCCAGCCACGTACCCCTTGGGACATGTCAGTCTCCACCACATAACCCCTGCTACCAACGACTCTTAATTAGTGTCTATAAATAGATTGCAATACCGCATGCATAAAAATTAATACGGCACAGTCGATTGTTTCTCACCACCAAATGAATTTATTAATATATTTTAGTAATGACACAATTCTAATCACGAACTTTACTACTTAATACTAGCAGTGTATCAAAAGATTTATTAGAATCAACCATTTTGTCAAGAACATAAACACCATATGTGAACTTTCATTAAACAGAACTTTATTTAATGTGATGGATGTGCTTGGGCAGAGGCACACAGCCCTTCAATGTTTGGCTCAATTTGGGAAAGGCTGAGTCTTAAATCGTTTTCCACACAAAGTCTTGCTCTGTATTTTGTTTTTATGTTTGTTAAAGCAGAAAATCCACTTTCGCATAAGTATGTGGTGGCGAAAGGCATCAGAGTTTTGACAGCGCGCTTAGCCAGAGCAGGCTGTTCAGTGCGCAGTCCTATCCAGAAATCCGCCAGGGTCTTTTGAGCGTATTCAACTTTTAGAGATCCATCTGTGGCGATTTCAATTAGGCTCTCAGAAGCTGATAACGAAGTAGGTGAATGGGTGACGTATCCAATTATTTGACCCGTCCGTCTCTGTGGAGGTATCGGCGTAACTGCGCAGCCAGCTCCTCAAGGTGCATGTTACAGTCGCACTTTACACAGTTTGATAGTGCGAGATCATTTGAGCACAGAAAATCAAGTAGCACGAATTCAAAAAGCCCCCTCCCGCCACTGCCCTCCATAATTATTGGCACTCCTGGTTAAGATGTGTTCTTTAGCTTCTAATAAATTTAGTATTTTCTAAATAATATAGGACCACAATGGAAAAAAAGAAGAAAATCCAGCCTTTAATTCAAGTGCATTTATTCAGTGGGAAAAAAATCCCACATTAAGAAATAATTATTTTACATCAAATCATGTGTGCCACAATTATTAGCACCCCTGATGTTAATACTTTATACAACCCCCTTTTGCCAACAAAACTGAAAGAGGGATCTTCGACCATTCCTCTTTGCACAATCTCTCTAAATCATCCAGCGACCTGGGTCTTCTCTGCACCATCTTCAGCTTTCGGGCAGAGGCCACCAGATTCTTAGACAGAAATACGTCAATTACATTTATTTCCTAGGAATTGTTAGGGGTGCCAATAATTGTGGAACAGGTGATTTTATGAAAAAAAATTATTTCTTAATCAGGGATTTTTGTTTCCCCTTAAAATTCACTTGAGTTAAAGGTTACATTTTTCTACAATTTTCAGTGTGAAAGTATGCTTCTGCAATAAAAACTGAATTTATTTTAAGGCTTTTAACACATCTTAGCCAGGGGTGCCAATAAGGAGGGCAGTGTAGTATAGTAAAGTATAGTATAGCATAGCATAGTATAGAACAGTACAGTATAAAATGACATAGTATAGTGTCACTAGGAAGGTCCCACCATGTTTTCTACAACCATGTACTACAACAACATTGCAGAGCAACAAGTGATGAAGCTCTTCTTGAACCAGAAGAACCCTGCTGTTCTTGTCAAGACATCACCAGAGACTTGATCAAATGATGTCAGAGCTGCTACAGGGGTTCTGTTAAGTCACCAGATGGTTCTAAGTAACACACACAACAATTTCTGTTGAGTCAAAGCACACCAATGCAAACAGACAAAATTAAAATGGAAAAGGTGTCATCTGAACTGCTATGAGAAGGGAAAGCCAAATTATCAAAAATAACCTGGAGACAGTACATGAAGAGAAGCAAGACTGCAGGTAGTATAACATTAATAGCCTTGGAGGTAAAAGGGAAGAGGAAGAAAGAGTCCAGTTGCGGTGATCAAGGTGTTCAGTGTTGGTTTGAAGTGGTGTTTGGTGGCCATCAGAAGCTCTGGGATACAAAGCTTCCCGTCCTTTTCTCACAGCATTTTTGCCTTTTTTCACATTTTCATCATAGTCATTAATCAGGGTATCTGCACATTTTTGATATGCAAATTCAATGACTTTTAAGACCTTTTCAAGACCTCTGAGAAGAAAAATGAAGACCATCACAATGGCAAAAAAAACTAACAATATCCTCGAATGTAGTTGATTTCAACAAGGCACATATTTATTCACACTTGAGATAAGCTTCCTTTAAATGTACGGAGTGAGTCCAAAACGCGCAAGATAAGCGGTTTTGTCCATACCACAAGTAAATGTTTTGGCACACTGCGAGTCAGGGAACACCGCCCTAAAGACGGTGTGAATGTCATCATTAGACGTATAGGAGTGATGTCGGCTAACCGTTTGCAAAGCCTTTAGCACTTCTGTTTTCAGTGTGTCTGTTGAGGAGAATGTACTGAAGGCATTACTTGTTGTGGGATCCGGAGACACTGCCAAAGCGGGTGTAGGCCTATCTGTAGAGGTTGTATTTGCAGTACTTGCAAACAACTGAATGGGGACAGTTGTTGTCCGACTGTCGACAAAACGCTTGTGCTTCTCTCCCCTGATATGTGAGTCGACGGCTTTAGAGCCCATTGTTGCCACTTTGATGACTTTTTTTACAAAGATCACATCGCACTTCATAGACATTGGTCGTCTTTTTCAACCAGCCACGGTACTTCTCATCCTCCAACCATCTCTCATTGAAACCAGTCTCCCTGCTACGCACATGCAACACTATTTATTCTGTTTCTATGGCATGTATATAGGCTGATGGGGTAAACACTGCCCCCTGTGCTACAGTCAGTGACGTGCGCTGGTAAAAAACAGATATTGTTTCTTCATTTTGCCCTAGAATTAATTCAATGCCACTCCTTTTAAAATTCCAGACTTTTCAATACTTTTCAAGACCTTAAAAAGCATTTTATTTATTTAGCATCCACAGGGATCCTGTTAATGTTACTATCTCATCAATTTGTCTGTTGTTTGATCCTTGTTTTTTGAAAGTGTTATAGATGTGCACAAAAACAGAGCTGCACGGGGGATTGTTGGAAATGTAGTTCTCTTCCAGATAGGCCAAAAGCAGCTCATTTTATAGGCCATAACTCCCAAACTTCAGTATTTCTTCATTTTCAATTGATCTGACTTCTTTCCATTTTATAATGTTATAGTGTAATCAATAGGAAAGAAGAAAAATAGAAAATGTATTTATCAAAAGAAATTTCTATATTCTGATAGATACCAATAAAAGAAGTGTTTCCGCAATAGAATGTTAAGCCATAGAATGTTGAGCCATAGAATGTAGGGATGCACCGATCGATTTTTGGCCTGATCGGTGATCGGCCTATCACTCACACGTATTGCCGATTTCAAACCGATCTTGCGCACGCGCATTACCTGCAGCACAGCCACGTGCGCATTCAGGCAGCGTTCACATGTACGCTCAACGGAGGCGTTTCTCATTCACTTTGAATGGGGTGACATCATGCGCCGGCGACATAAATTTTGGGTGCGTAAGTATAGCATCACATCAACGCCAAAACTAGATCGCGCAAAAAGGCTTGCCGCCAAAAAAATTGCGTAAATTTCAAAGTTGCGCGCACGCAAATGTGAAACTCGAGAGCACAAAATTAAGAACCGAGTACGCAGTCGTGATAATATTGCCCGCGAACTGTATTTTCCTCTCGCGAATGTCTTTTTTTCCTCTCGATGTGTTAAATGTCCTCGTGGTTTGAAAGGGGGCGGGGTTTTGGCAGTTTCTGCCTGCGAATCCTATTGGCCGATGGCTCCTGGTCTTGTGATTGACTGCACACTACAGACAGTTTTTACAGAAAAACCAAAGATGAAAGAGGAACAGCGATAGGTAGATTAAACGCAAGTTATAGTTGATCAACCTTATAATTATAATTTAATAGTTAGGTCTTACACGTTTAATAAGCACGCAATCAATGGCTCCCCTTGCCCACTTGTCTGTCCCCAATTCAACTCAATTCAAATACAGATGCACAAGTCAATCACAAGATGATCACTAGATGATCAGCCGTTTTCCATAGTTGAGGATACAGTCTTCAGAAATCTGATAAATCACCTCTGCCCAAAATACACAACGCCAAGTAGGCGTTACTTTTCGGACGTCGAGTTACCGGAGTTGTTACATTTTACATTTTACGAGTAACATTTTATTTATTTACATTTGTAAAGAAAATTTGTTATGAAAATAAAGCATTATATTAAAGAAAATTAGGTTTTTGTTTGTATTTGCTGTAGAGCTGCCACTATTATATGTCACTATTATAAAAGTAACTAGTAAACAGGGAAAGTAACTACCGCGTTACATTAAAAAAGTTGAAACCCATTATTTTGTGTCGATGTCGCCGACTACTCGCAGCAGCTCTAATTTTCTGTTATCTGGGGAAAAAATCGGTATCGGAAAAATCGGTATCGGTCGATCACACTTACAAAAAAATCGGTAATCGGAATCGGCCAAGAAAATTGCAATTGGTGCATCCCTAATAGAATGCATAATAAAAATTCTGCAAGTCAGCAAGAAAACAGACAATGTTCTTACTATTTTTAGTAGTTATGTCTGCAGTTTCAGCACATTTCACATAAAGCTAAAAAACTGAACATTTCTACAGGCGCAAGTAAGTTTAAATCAGAATGTGTTGTGTATCAGCATTTATACATGAAGGTTAAAGTGAGTGATTATTTGTCATTGTGAACACACCACAGCACACAGTGCACCACAACAAAATGTGACCTCTGCTTTTAACCCATCCGTGAAGGAACAGTGGGATGCTGCAACTGTTTAAATACCACATGGGCATCCTCAACATCCTATAAATAATCACAGACAGTCTCCAAAAATGTCTAGTCTTCCTGCATACTTTCCTCCAGAACCAGCCGGCCTGATGGAGTTGTGGACTGAGTTAAAACATACACAACTGATTTTTATACATTTTACATTAACAGGTGATTATAACCCAGCCACTGGAGATGCACAGGGCAGTGTACTTCTATGCTGACATGATGTGCTCTAGATATACTAAATATGCTCTAGAGAGGACAAGCATGATGGTCAGTAGGATAGAATACATGAGTGTGAATAAGAGAGAGGACAGCGGAGTAATGAAGGTGTAGGGAGTAGAGCTGGTGAATGTTTACGAGCTAAAATACTTGTCAACAGTTCAGAGTAACAGGGTGTAAAGATGATGTAAAGTACGACAGAGTTGAGTGGGTTTAGAAGTGTGGCGAAGTGATTTGTGCAGGTAGCAGCAAGTGAGAAAATAAAGGTTTTAAAAAATGGCACTGACATCAAGATTTGTGCTGGGAATGAAAAGGACAGACAGGATTTAGAATGGATATATTAGAAGGTCAGTTCAGGAAGGTGATTTGGAAACAAAGCTGGAGAGGTGAGACTGCTTTGGTTTGGACAAGTGTAAAGGGAATGAAGAGTATATTGAGAGGAACGTGATAGATTCCATTGTTAAGGCCCCCCTGGACTTAGGCCATAACAGGCCCCGTTGACTTTGGTTGGGCGGCCAGCAGATGCCGCCATTCCTGTTGTTCAATGTAGTGAGTTTTGTCCTGCGTGAGCCCTGTCCGTCAAGCCTGTGGCCCCACCTTACCTTTGTGTCTTATAGGTTAATCAGTCTTTGTTAGTATCCCCACCTGTGTTGATTAGAGTTAGGTTCAGCCCCTGTTACTGATTGGTTTGCCCCTTCATTGTTTGATTTGCCTTGTTTGAGATTTAGTTTCTGATTGGTTTTCCCCTGATTGGTTAACGGTCTCCCTTGTTAGGTTTTCCTATTTAGGCGCTGTTTGTCCCATCGCTTCCTCTCTGTCCACCCTCACACTGCCCTCCCCATGTCGGCATGCTACGTGTGGTTTTTCCAGTTCCTGTCTCAAGTTGTAGTTTTCCAGAGAAAGTTCTGTTTTGTTTGTGGCCCTCATGCCTCATTTGTTGCAGTAAATTACGGGACGTCTTTATCACAGGTGTCTTATAAACTAGAGCGGGGCGATTCATGACTCACCCAGGTTAATCTCCCGGATCTATAAAATAACTCACGAGTCATGAATCTGAGGTCTCCATTAACCCGAATCTATCGAGTCTTAAGTACAACATGACTAAAATATAAACCCCATCACGTACATACCTCTTATAAACATTTCAAACTCATTACAAGATCAATACAGCCATAGTAGCAAGTATAGCTACTAAAAATACAGTAGCATATAATAGTTTGATATAAAGAAATGCTAAATAAAAAGGGTTCATCTATATGATGGATGTAACCCTCTCAAGATGAAACCCTATTCAAATTTCAGAGCCATATCTACAGTACAGACCTTATGGCGTGAAATCCTTTTTAATTTAATATAACCTATACATCAGGGTGATTACAATCCGTGTTTTACGGATAGACGTTTAAACTCCATGTTTGGACAGCAGAGATCAGGATGTTTAAGGGAAGACTGGGAGTTTATGGAAAATCCCCTGTTTAAACGGCAAGATAGAACTGTTTATTTCAGACATTCTTGGTAAGATTTGAGAGTTGAAAATTAGCTTAAATAGGCATTTAAGTACCTTCACACAATAATGACTGAAACTTTGGGAGATGAATTTTGAAGACCTTTTCTTTCATATAAGATTAAGGAAGAAAAATTGATATCCCGAATCATTTCGCCAAATAGGGTCACGCTTGATAAGTGCTTTATTCTGATATTCCACGGTCTTTGCTGCCGTCTGGTGGACAGAATGTTGTACTACAGGTTAATATAAACGAGGCCGCAAAAAGGGTTAAAACTAGGGTTGCACCGATACCGATACCAATATCGGGTATCGGGCCGACACTTCATTAATATACTCGTACTCGTAAATAAATTGCAGATACCATGCACTGCACCGATACCACTCAATGGTATTTCACTACAACAAACGTCGTAGTTGCTATAATGTTTATATAACGTAGGACCGAACGCGGAAGTTCCCAATGCTTTTCGTAACTTAACAACAACAAGCGGCGAGAAAGTGCTTTGCTTTGGAAGTGAGGTTTTGATCCACTCTCAGCGCAAAGAAAGCGTTTTTTTTGTACTGCAGCGCTCGGAGTGCTTCAAGTTGAAATCCGTTCAATTTCTAGAATAGCCTTGTGTTAATGATTTGATATTTAGCCTTATTATAGCCTTAGTATAATCTGCAAAGGAGAAAATAAAATTAATTGCTAAATAACAACATAGGTATCATTAAATCAACTTTTTATAACTTCTGGCACAATTCCTATCAAAACAAACCTATCTCTTCCTCTATGTGGGGGCTCCTGCCACCTTCTGCTTCAGCTGCCTTTCTGTCAGTGTGCCACTGTCCCCTGTCTGATAATCCCCTGTCTCAAGCAGTTTGTGATGCATTTTGGAAACAGGAGATGAACCCCTGGTCTAATGCGCCACCTGGCTTGAGAAAACCCTTCTCAAAGACTTACTTTTAGTCATTATTTGGGTAGCACACATATTCTGAATGCCTTCGGCAGAATTCAAATGAGCCATTTTAATCAAGATTAATCTAGATTAATTCCAAGATTACAGTGAGATTAATCTAGATTAAAAAAAAATAATCTATGCCCACCACTAGTTTTTACCAAGTCTCAATTCTTTGTGCTCGAGTCCAAGTCAAGTCTAAAGTCTTTGAGTGACAATGTTTACAAATGGCGATTACAATTGGCTGTTACTTAGCAGGGGTCTGGACTGCGTGCTGTGATATAAATGTTAAATATGAAAAATATATTGCGCACTCTAATGGGGGTTTTCCACTGACTGGTACCAGCTCGGTTTGGTTCGACTCTACTCGCTTTTTTTTGCTTTTCCATAACTAAAATCTGGTACCTGGTACAATTCTTGGTACCACCTTGGCCAAGGTCCCAAGCGTGCCGAGCCGATACTAAATAATGACGTGTACATATTAGAGGTTATTGATTGCTGGTTGCTATTGTTACGGCAGTGTTGTTGACTGAATCCAGACAAGCCGCCCGGCATTTACCTCAGAATACAACTTTCTCTGCCTCAGCAAACAGCCACAAACCAAGGATAAGAAATAAAATCCCTTTGATTTCATCCATGCTATCGATTGTAATGATGCCTGTTTGTGATGATGTTGTTCACCTCAGATTAGAGCGCTCCGCTCGTGCTGCTTCTCAGAATGTTTGGTCGCTATAGCAACCAGTTGTAGTGGAAAACTGTATGTCCGAAACAGAGTAGAACCGAACTGAACCGAACCGAGCTGGTACCAGTCAGTGGAAAACCCCCATAAATGTGAAACTTCACAGTTAGATAGGGCTCAGTGACACCTTTCCAACGACCCCTCGAAAACCGTTATTAGCTGAAAACCGTTCACCTCGGACAAAAGTAATGGGACACCGAGGCGAGGTGAACGTTTTTTTGGGGTTATTATGACAAACGAGAGTGCGAGATATAAATAAATAATTCCATGAAATGAACATTGTTTACTAGTTATCACAACACCCAAGTCCGAGTCAAGTCTCAAGTGGTTGAGGGCAAGTCTAAAGTCAAGTCACAAGTCTTTCTTTGTGTGACTTAAGTGCGACTTGAGTCCCCATCTCTGTATTTACCTCCTTTTGGTCAGAGCTTTTTTTTCTCTTTTTGCAAGCAGTTGGCCTCGACCAACAATTAAAAAGTGTCGTCTGTCCGCCTCTTTTCATGTTAGCACCAGCGACTGCGCTAACAATCATACAGCAAATAGTGAAGGTTTGGTAGAGAAAGCGGATTGGGTAATACCAAGTATTCGGCGAAGGAGGGGGTGGGGGGTTACATTACCAGATGATTAAACATGCAAATATTTTGCTGGCAATAACTGATTAAAGAAAATCAACAAGCTATTTATGCAAGATAATTCATAATTTTATTAACTGGAATGGTGTGATTATATTGGGGGAGTTATATTGGCTGGATCTGATTATTGGGGGGGGTCATGACCCCCCTAACCCCCTTGGAAAGCAGGGTTAGTGAAAACTCAAGTTTGACAGCTCCGAGTTAGTCAACCCAGAGGTCAGGTTTAAACCCCGAGTTTCATAAACCTGCTTTCTAAAACAGGCCCCTGATTTGCAAATAAATAAATAAATAATTCAGTAAAAGTGAAAAACCTTTTTTAACCGATGCCCACTTTTCCCATCGATGCAACCACATCGTTAATGTTTATATGGATATATTGATACGAATTGGTAAATCTTCCCAAGCCTAACGCACACCGATCATTTCTTTTTAATCAAAGCACTATTTATGCATGTTTAGTCTGCTGTCCACAGTTTACTTCAACTGTGCACAGTGGGAATCAGTTTCTTTTTGTTTTCTACTTTAGCAAAATATGTTTTACTTGTATCTGTCTCCCTGTTGTGGATGTTGTCTCCTTGTTTTTAGTTCTAATCGTAGGTATATGTTTTGAATAAGGCACACTGCCTGCAGTATATATACATGAAACTACTCATGTGAATAGACTAAAATAAATCAACTTGCCCTTTATCTCTCCTCCAGGAGAACAGAATTATCCTAGCTATCCGCTAAATATACAACAGTGGAGTATATGTAAATTTTATATCAATAGGCAATAAATTTAAAAGCACTGTGAGCTTGTTTCTGCCCAGAATAAACCTGGTTTTAAGGGTTGTCTTGGTCTAGCGTTTAGAATACTCACCTCTGGACCAAGAGGGTATGGGTTCAGATCCTACCTCCAGTTCTATCACCACTGGGTCCCTGATCAAGAAACATAACTCAGCTGCAACCAAGGAGACTGAAATAAGGAAGTTGCTCTGGATAAGAACCTGGGGCTTTGTTTTACCAGGTGATTAATAACAATACAAATTTGTTGAACAGTCTTTTTACTGGTGATTTGGTGCTTGATATTTTATGCGATAACTGTTTGAATTTATTCATTATCATTGAGTGTTGTGCTTAATTCATGTATTCTATGTATTAATTCTACTCCCCAAGCATTTATTAAAACCTTTAACTTCACCCAAGCCACCACATCATTACATGGAAAATGATGTTTACTTCTCATGTATGGATGGCTGATGCTTTACTCTAATCATAAACTTAAAACAATAATAAAACAAACTAGAAAGAAAACAAAAGTCCAGCAATGAATACAATTTTTATTTAAAAAATGATTAATAATGTTCTAAAATGATTATCATTAGAGCATACAGCACAGCAGCGCTCCAGCATAAAGAGTCTTTAATGTCTCACTCATGCACAAATAATAACCAATAAAATAAAATTTTATTGTGAGCAAAAAGCACATAATGCACTTCTTAACACAGGAATCATCTAGTAACCAAAATAAAACAAGGAATTCCATTTATTGTTAATTTATTGTGAGAGATGTACAACTGTTTATTTGGGATCAGCATATTTTGCATTCATTTAATTTTTTATTATTATTTTTGAACATGTGTAAATAATAAACCATGAAGAATAATGTGATAACATCTTTCATTATAAACACACAGAGCAAGGAATAGCCAGAGATAAGAGACTATAAACTAACTGCAGTTTTGTGCTTATTATTGCTGGCAGCTAAAAACATATAGACAAAGTAGAAAAGTATGGAAAAAATATGTAAATGCAGAAAAATAATGTAGCACAAAAACTTAAACTTAATGAAATTCATACATAAATGCCATGACTGAATTTGTTAATTGAATCCAAGCTTTCAAAATACTTTTTACTTAGTCATTGCATATTTTATTATTTCTTTTCAGAGAAAATAATTACACATCTTAATGTTGTTGTTTTTTTAATCATCTCTTAGATATCTAATTCTTTTCATATCCGAATATTCTTCTGGAATTGCAGTCACATGGTCCTTCACTTTTTGGTAATATCCTCCTCAACATCATCATAGTCTGTAGGCAAAGAACAGTACAATTATCTGTTCAGATAAAAATATTTCAACAGTTGTAACTATTTTATTCTTAAACACATGGCAGGTCATAATTTACATTACCATTGCACTATAATCATTCATTCAGTATCTGAACTGCTTAATCCCACCCGGGGCCATGGGGAACCGGAGCCTGTCCCGAGAACTACGGGCGCAAGTCGGGGAACAACCCTGGGCAGGTGCCAACACACCACGAGGCATTAGGGCTGGGCAATATATTGATTTTAAAATATATCGATATATTTTCATATGAGACTGTCAGGAGCGGGCCGGCGCCTTAGTGGTGCAGACAGCAGGGGGCGCTGTGTCCCGTTGGTTATGGTTTGTTTCGTTCTGTCTCGTCTTGTAATTAGTTTCACCTGTGTTTAGTTTAGCCCGTTGTTTTGTCTGTGTATATAAGTTTGGTTTGGCTAATCTGTCCTTGCCAGTTCTCCCTCGTCCCTCCTATTGTGTCTTTGGTGTATTTTGTCCCGTTTTTAATAAACACGTTATGTAAACTCCTGCATCTGCGTCCGCTCTGTCTGGTGAGAGGGAACGTGACAGAGATATAGGATTACACAATATTATTTATATCGATATAGTTTATGTTGCGGTAAGATTAGACTAAGAGGTCCGGCAGATCGCTTTTTTTTCCATCCACCTATATGTCACACAACTTCGCTGCCCAGCCTCACTATGGTGTCACATCAATGCCATAACTAGAGCATGCAAAATGGCTTGCCACAAAAATTTTGCGGGCGTAAATTTCAAAGTCGCGAGCACAAAATTAAGAATCGAGTGAGCAGTTGTGATTATATTGCACGTAAACTGTATTTTTCCTCTCTCGACTATCTTTTTTTCTCTCGATGTGTTAAATGTCCTTGGACGCAAAGTAGATTACCAACGAGCAGCTTTTTTGCTCGAGTGAGATTTTTAGCGCGCGGAGGGCCAGGTTTTGGCAGTTTGGGGGCGGGGTATTGGCAATTTCTGCCTGCGAATCCTATTGGCCGATTGACTGCACGCTACAGACAGTTTTTACAGAAAAACCCAAGATGATGTAGAAAGAGGAACGGCGACAGGTAGGTTAAACGCAAGTTATAGTTTATCGACCTTATAATTTAATAGTTAGGTCTTACACAACTAATAAGCACGGAATCAATGGCTCCCCTTGCCCACTTGTTATTCGTACAGGTTATTGTAAAAGAGGAAGCACTTTGACACTTGTTCTTTTTGCTGTGTATCTGTTATATTTACATTTTATTTTTTTAATCAGCGAACATTTTTATTTGATAATATTTTAGTTTGTTTTTAATAAAAGTGCCCCTGTGATAGTTGGTACATGTGGCTTTGACCCAGAACTGTTTTTGTTATTACTTCACAGAACAAAATTTCATTACAGGACAAAATAATATCGAGATATATATCGTATATCGCCATTTACTAAAAAATATCAAGATGTGTGTACGAGGCACACACAATCACACTCTCACTCACACGTTATGGGGCCAATTTAGAGTTGCCAATTAACTGACAGTGCATGCTTTTTGGACTGTGGGAAACCAGAGCACCCGGAGAAAACCCACACAAACACAGGGAGAGCATGCAACTCCACAGAAAAAGGCCCTAAGACCGACCCGGGGATCAAACCCAGGACCTTCTTACTGTGAGGTGGCGGCACTAACAACTCCGCCACAGTGCCAGTCCACTACAAACATGTACGTTATTAAAGGAATGGCAACATTAGGACAATGTGCAAGTCTACAACAACAAATCACCAAAAAGGTATCAACTCCAATAAACTGCATCTGCTGTGTTGACTAACCTGCCAAGCATGTTGACTCCTGTCCAGAAGGCATGACGTCATCATAATTCTCTGCTGCATAATCTACACCAACATATGCAGACAGATATTAATGGTAATTACGCCTGCAATGGTTAGTCAATGTAATCAACAATGATGATTAGAACACAATTTATCATATTAAAATCATTAACAATTACATGCTTTTGCCAAGTGGCTATAATGACAGTACAGTAATATTTATGTTAGTCTCCCTTTAGGAAAACAATTTCCAATGGACGATGCTGGTTAAATATTATATGAGTAATATTAGCTAGTGTGTTAAGTGAAGTATTAAATCTGTTAATTACAGCATTATCATCCACGTCCAGTAATCTATCCTGTTTTTGGCCACTTTACTTCAGAGGATGTCAATATGCTTATGTTCTCTCTAATGGAAATCCTGTTACTACAAAAACATTACAAACCATTTTACCCATCATTTTCAGAATCAAGTACATGAATTTCAGTCCCTGCAAATCACACTGGTTCAATTTCAGCATCTGATTCAAACAGTAGTATACTTTAAAGCCTGTTTTCGACCATATAGCTATCATCACATGCATGTTCTTGGCAGGCACACTGATTCAAAACACCTGCACTGCAGTTCAAATTTTGTTCACAGTACATTTTAAAATGTACATGATTTATATCAAATAATTTTAAACAATATTTAATAAGTATTTTGTTTTTGTTTAATAAGTATTTAATTAATTATTTGTGCATTATCTCTCCATTCAAAATACAGTTAGGCCCAGAAATATTGGAAAGTGACACAATTTTTATGATTTAGGCTCTGCATGCCCACCACATTAGTTTGGAAATGGGAAACAACTGAGATGGTGAAGTGCAATATTCAGGTTTAATTCAAGGGGTTAGACAAAATATCCTATGGAAACATTTGAGGAATTGCAACTGTTTTTCTACAAGGCTCCTCATTTCAGGGCTCAAAAGTGACTAGACAAATTAGCATTATCAAGAATAAAATCTTCATTTTTATTATGCTTTGTTGAGAATCCTTTGCAGGTAATAACTTACCTGAAGTCTGGAACCCATGGACATTACCAAATGCCAGTTCTCCTTAGTGATGCTTTGCCAGGCCTTTACTGCAGCTGTCTTCAGTTGTTGCTTGTTTGTGGGTCTTTCTGCCTTAAGTTTTGTCTTAAGCAAGTAACATGCATGCTTGATTGGGTTGAGAGCTGGTGATTGACTTGGCCATTAGAGAATATTCCACTTCTTTGCCTCAAAAAAACTGGGTTGCTTTTGCAGTATGTTTTGGGTCATTGTCCATCTGTACTGTGAGTGCTGTCCAATCAGCTTTGCTACATTGGCTAATTTGAGCAAGAAAGTATGTCCCTATACTGCTGCAAGGGAATTCAACGGCTGCTTCTATTCTGTCCCATCATCCAATAAACACCAGTGACAGTGCCATTGGAAGCATACATGCCATGCCATCACAATGCCTCCATCCTGTTTTACCCTTCTCCATACTTTCTTCTTCCCATCGTTCTGGTACAGGTTGATCTAAGTTTCATCTGTCCAAAGAATGCTGTTCCAGAACGTCTTCTTTAGGCGTTTTTTAGCAAAAGTCCAATCTAGCCTTTCTGTTTTTTGAGTTGAGTAATGATTTGCACCTTGTGGTGAACCTTCTATATTTGCTCTCATGAAGTCTTCTCTTTATGGTAGACTTAGATACTGATACACCTACTTCCTGGAGAGTGTTCTTCACTTGGGTGGATGTTGTGAAGGGGTTTTTCTTCACTGTGGAAAGGATCCTGCGATCATCCATCACTGTTGTTCTTCCTTGGGCGTCCAGAGCAGCACGAGTTCCTGAGCTCAGCAGTGTGCTCCTTTTTCCTCAAGAGTGTACCAAACTGTTGATTTGTACTCTAACCTTCCGCTCTCTCTCTGATGGATTGCTTCTTTTTTCGGCCAGAGGACGGTTTGTTTCACTTCCACGGAGGGCTCCTTTGACCGCATGTTGTGGGTTCACAGCAACAGCTTCCAAATGCAAATGCCACACCTGGAATCAACTCCAGACCTTTTACCTGCTTAATTGATGATGGATTAACAAGGGAATAGCCCGTGCGCCCATGAAAAAGCTTTTGAGTTAATTGTTAAATTACTTTTGGTCCCTTAAAAAAGAGGCAGCTACATATTAAAGAGCTGTAATTCTAAACCCTTCCTCCAATTTGGATGTGAATACCCTCAAATTAAAGTTGAGAGTCTGCACTTTAAGCCCATATTGATTTTATATAATGTATCTTGAATATGTTTTGGTAAACAGCTAAAATAACAATACTTGTGTCACTGTCCAAATATTTCTGGGCCTAACTGTACCACTTGCAGTTCAATTAACCTTATCTTTCTTGCAGTCATATAATATAGATTAATTATACTACACACAGCCACAAATGGTAAATATATCTGATAAGAAGTTATTCAAATTCATGATTCATGGATCATTAATTTTAATTTACTCTCACAAGGGATGTAATGTACAGGTAGAGTGACCTCTGTTTCTACGCTTTATAAACAACATCACCAGTCTGCCTCGCCCCTTCCACCTCCGTAACATCAACGTCTCAAGTCCCTCACTCCTGCAGCCATATTAGTCAACGCCCTGGTCACATAGCGTCTTGATTACTGTAATGCACTGCTTTCTGGTTTATCACATAAATTCCTCCATAAACTTCAATTGGTTCAGAACTCAGCGGCCTGTGTCATCTTCAGAACCCCGTCCTCACAACACATCACCCCTGTCCTCAAGCAACTCCACTGGCTCCCCATCCGTTTCCGCATTGAGTTCAAAATCCTCTTGCTAACTTTCAAAGCCCTCCATAATCTGGCCCCTCCATAACTCACTGAACTCCTCCATACATACACACCATCTTGCACCCTCCATTCCTCCTCTGGCTCTCTCCTCTCCACACCACCTGCCCGTTTGTCCACTATGGGACTCAGGTCATTCAGCTGTTCTGCCCCCGACTCTGGAATACACTACCACTGGATCTCCGAACTACAAGATCCCTTTCAAATCTTTCAAGTCTCTTTCAAATCTCTTCTTAAACCCCACCTGTTCAGACTAGCTTACCCCTCTTGACCTCTCTCACACTTTTCCGCCTACCACTCATTTATATTCTGTACTATGTGTAGTTGTATTTTTAAATTGTTGTTCTTTTTTTAACCTTGTAGTTCTTTTTAACTTCTTTCATGTTATGTTGTTGCTGTTATGCTGTCTATATGTAGTGACCTTGAGAGTCGTGAAAGAGCACTGACAAATAAAATGTATTATTATTATTTTTTTTTAAATTATTTTTAGTGAGAGACTAGACAACAGGAGCCATGCTCACAAGAAGCAGAGATGAGAGGTTGTGACAGAAAGTAGTAACTGACTATACAACTATTCAAAAAGAAAACATTGAAGATTTACTTGACTGCCAAAGTATTCATTTGTGTAGCATTATAAAGAATGCAATAATTTTACAAAACCAAACAAACCTGCTCCAGTATGTGGATTCTGTCCAGCACTAATGGCATCATCATAGATTTCTAGTTTACCCTCTATGTACAGACATAAAGAACATTATTAACTTCAGTAAATGGATAAACTTAGAATTTAGCTTATGTTTTACAATATTTTATGTTAACTTTGGTTTTTATGATGACCACATCAACTATGGTATCAACCATTCAACTGTGGTATAATGGTAAATGAAATAATAACCAAATAATTTGGTTGATAATTTGCAAATTAGTTGCAGCCTCACATATCTGTATTTGTCCAAAGTTCCATAATGAAGTGCAGATGATTGATATTCTATTAGAGGAGAGTCGTAAAAGAAACAGATACAGTACATACCTTTACTAAATTGATTTTTGTCCATCGGTGGTGACATCGTCATATCCCTCTGGTATCTCTTCTGTCCCCAGTTCATCTAATTAACAATGTTAAATGTTAGGAAATATATTTCAAAGTATTTAAATGACTTTGCATGGCATTTAATAAAAGAAATCCGCGTCAGACAGTTATCTACTTATCAAGACCACTGGATTTGTTGTGGCATCATCATAATATTCAGTCTTTCCTCATTTACAGGCTTTCCTGTAACAGAAAAAACTGCATAAAATATCTAGCTCTGATAGTTTTAGTGCAAGATACACTATTACATTTTCTAGTTTTTAGATTTCAGATCATATAAATGTTATTTTGCATTGTTAATGATTGACAATCCACTATAAAAAAATTATCCGTATAAAATGGAGTCACACTTTATGCATCTGTCTTATTACCTGAAGTAGCTGCTCATCCCACATCCTCATATGCATGTTGGGATTCAGGTGGGATGTTCCTAAGGGCGGCAAGTGTATGTATGATCGGTTTAAACATATGTTTATGGACAAACTTTGAGAATTATTTGTTCTAATGGTGTATATAAATATAATATTAAATAATCCTCATCACTCACTCTGTTGAGTTTTTAAGGGGGTGCGTTTAGTAGCAAATCTGTGGTTAATCTCTTCATAGACTGCCTCAGGCTGAGTCTTAGATCTCCTCTTACAGAGCACTGTGAGTGGAGACAGAGAGAGAAACCACGGAGGCAGATTGAAGAGCAGATTTAAGGTCAGATGCTGTACTAGTGGTTGGACTGTAACTAATCACAGAATCTCACCCTGTTGCGTTTCATGGGTATCAATGATGAGTTAAAACTTAAACACAAACCAGATTTAGAGTACAGAAAGCTTGGAGACCCCTAGTGATTGCCCATTAAGGCAGCCAATAAATTGAATGTGACACTGCTACCTCTCCTGAGTTTTCTGTTCTGATAAAACAGCACAAGCAAGCTGTGCAATAACAGCACCATCCCCCAGCACCAGGAGGCTCTGGCCAGAGTACTCTGCTGGACTTTGTGGAGGAGTTGTTATCCTCTCTGTCTGAGTGACTGTAAAATAAATTAGTTAACAAACTGCACACTAGAAATTTATATTCATATATAAAAAGAAATGTCAAAGAGTCAAAAAGACAACCTGTAGTGGTGGATATGGTGGTTCTTAAAGGTGTGGTAGGAGGATGAACAGATATTTCTGGGAAATCATAAAAAATACTTTAAACATATATCTTTTACATCTACTGTACATTTACTACATTTCCTAATTGCAGGAACAGTCTCCCTGGAGCAAACTGGGATTAGCTAATAATAATTATTGTTAATTATTGTTGGCCAATCCCTGTGAGTTGTAGATAGGTGATAAAGCATCACACAAATAGTACTATCACAGCATAAACTCCTGCCTAGCAGCAAGACAGGTGATTGCTGAAAAGGATAAGGACCAAGGAAGCGATCATCTGTCGATTTGGCACCACAATTGTTTTTGGACGATGCAGACCATGGTCTAGACCGCTACCATGATTGGGATTTACTAACGAAGCTATAAGGTGCAACCTTTGGAGGATAAAAGGAGACGCAGTGCAAAGCCATGTAGTCAGTTAAAGAGCATGCTACTGGACAGTCGATCGTACCAGACCAGCAATTTATTACTAATCTGCATTTTTGTTCCCAGGATTCTCTTTTGTTTGTTCTCTCTCTTTCTCTCTCTCTCTCTTTCTCTCTCTCTCAGATACCAGTGTGGACCTGTGACCAGCTTGAGGGCAGTGTACCCCCCTGAAGGCACCACTAGCTAAGAACCCTCATAGCCTCTTTTCTCTCTACTGCCTTTAGTTTTTTCATTGGTTCTCACTGGTGTGGAAATAAACACTCCCTCTCTGGGCTTATACCTAGACAACTGGTCATTTGATGCATTCCTTCCAAGTGGCAGTACACACAACCAATTGTCAGTATTTTGCACTGACACACACATATGACTCCAACGCATCGTTACTGTGTAGGGAGCAGTGGGTTTTTTGTTTCTTCAGGGAATGAGGACAGTCCCACAGGTGAATCTCATTACCTCTACACTTCACTCTGCTCAGCCAGATAGAGCCTTCACCAGCACCAAAGGCAGCACTCCCATTAGTACTCAGCGCCGGCCCACAGCCCAACTGCCTGCAGACCACCTGAGCGTCCCTAATGTCCCACAAATCATCACAGACGGTGCCCCATGCAGCGTTATGATACACCTCCAGTCTCCCAGAACAGCTTCCCTTTGTTCCATTTAGCCTGAGAGGCAGGTGATCTACATCACACATATCACACAACATGAATCACGTCTGTAGCCACAGAACCAAAAATATAGCATAACACAGAAATTGAAATGTTATCAAACCTTTTTCTAGTTTGACTTAGAAAAGATGTTTTGAAAAGACTTGCATTTATTATTAATAACAGTGGAGTTATTTCTGGTTAATGCATTGAGATAACTGGTGGATAAATCATTTAATTGACCAACATTACTTACTTGAGCACTGTCTCTGGTGGGATGATGAGCATTTCAGATGTTTGTGTAGCCCATAATTACTCTCCCCTATATTATGACAAAAACAAAATAATAATCGTGCTCAGACATTTTAAGGACTAACCATAAAGACAATTAGGCTTGATCATTGAGACAGTCAGCTTCGGCTAGATTAAGCATTATGCATTGCACATAGTAATTTGTTTAGCCATCTTTTTAAACTCTACGGCATCTAAAACTAGTACCACACTAGGTACATCTTACCAGAGCAGGTAATATGTGCCACCTCGCTTTCTTTATCACATGTGTTTCTGTTGGGGAAGATGGACAATGCCACAGAGTGGGGTCATGTTTCCTACATTTAAAATCATCCAGCCAGTTAGGGAGCCCCAGTTCACTCTGGCTTCCGCCCCAAATCTCAGAGCCAGTGCTTACAGTTCAGCTCCTGACATATCAAACTGCATTTTCTTTTCTATGCCCCTCATGCACACATTACAGGTTCCATTGTAAAAACTTCCAGATTCCCCTCCACAGCCATCCAGTGAGTCACGAGTCTCTTTAATTCTGATGAATGTGGAAGTTTTAGACATTACAGTAAAACAAAAGAAATGCAATAAATACAGTGAAACACATGTTTATACATAATTCATTTTCTATTTAAATGTGAACACCTGGATATTCTGAGCTAATATGTGCTCAATGACTTTACCTGAACATATGACCCCTACATCCTCCATGTGTGAACATTCATCCTGTCTGATGCTGAAATCTGCAGTTCCACAAGGCGTCTCCTTCCCCTCACCTGCACCTCATTCCAGCCATATAGGTCCAGTTCCTGGACCAAGCCAGGCACAGTACACTTGGGCACTGAGGAGCCCTCCACACTGCAACTGTCTGCACACCACCTGGGCATCCTCAATATCCCCTGATGTCACACACTGTCCCCAGGAGCCCTGTGGAAAACCTCAGCCTTCCTGCACACTGTCCTCCCAGAACCAACCCAGTCTAATGGGCTATAAGACATTACTTAAGTCACATGCAGTCAGGCGCCTTCACAGACTTATGGCATAATTCAATATTCAAAGCTCATGCGGTGACCGTGAGCACTTCTCTGCTAGATCTTCAAGTCTCTAATCTCTTTGCCCATTAAGTGAGATATCTATCAGGAACATGTTAATTATTTTGCTTATAGCTGATTCTACAACATATGCAATTAAGATCATACCGAGACACCAACAGTTGAGGTCATGATTTACAAAAATCCAGCACATACCAATGGCTGAGGGAATTTAAAAGTGTTAGCCAGGGCTAGTCACAGATGCCAATAACAGAAAAAAAGACTATACTGACTACAATTATCATGAAATACTTCATTTTACTTTTTGAATCTATAATTTTAGGACACACCACACCTATTTGCTGTTTTAAATGCATAATTTCATCTCAGGATGGGCCCCCCTTTTGAGATTTGATTCTTCTCTTCTCTTTGTCCTCGACTGGTCAGCAAGCAAATGCTGAAAGTTTCTCTCTTCTTGTTTAGTTCTGATTACTCTAATGTTTCACCTTTGTTTTTGTACATTTAAGGTCTGCCTTCCACCTTTGTCTTATCATAGTGCTACATGGAAGTGCTTCATTTGTCTTGGTATCTGCTTCGTCTCTAATTTATTTTAGTTTATTTGTGTGTTCAGAGCAAAAACTGGTGATTAATTTAGATTCTTTAGTTAAATAAACTTTCTGTCTGAGCTTTGGGCCACTTTGATACAAAAAATGTATATACTAACTTAAGACAATCAAAATTAAATTAGATTATTTACCAAGAGCAGATCATATACAGCTGTTGTTCTCTACAGAAGCTGCAGTTGACAGCTTAATGCACGCTGATTTCCCAGATGAACTTACATAGGCAGTTGAAACCCGTCACACACATGTGTGGCTGTGTTCCAGGACTGAAAGAGAGGAGCTGAAGTTCAGCACAGAGCCTAACAGCTGTCTGCAGACTACAGAGCTCAGACACACTCCAGGAGTCAGGAGAACTCTCCTCCAGTTCTGCATGAAGTAAGCCTCCACCTCCCCTCACCTCTCTCCTCAGACAACCGCACCAGACCTTCATGTAACACTGAAGAAAAGAGAGCCTAAAGGAAACCACATAAATCCAAATACAAAGTACATAGAGTCAAAATATGGTCTTTATGACAACTCACCGTACAAATAGCTCCAACATCCTGTATGAGAGCATGCAGCTCGACTCCATGATGTAGTGTGACATTGTGACAAATGGGTCTGTTTCCTGACAGTCAAACACATCAGCCTGGATCTGATCCTCCCTCCCCAAACCAGTCTGCCCCTAGCATGTACAGCACTCCCACAATTCAGCTGTGCTGAGAGGACATGGGCAGCTCATATTCAGCTCACATCACACACTGTTGCCCCAATCACTGAAATTGCTAGACTCCTTTCGACCAGAACAGGAGTCTAAACACGTTCACAAGCGTACATCTAGAAAAACCTTTACACATAACATATTGTTTATTAAAAATAACAAAACAGTGAGTAAAGAGACCGAAATTACAAAATGTAAGGATCATCACAATGTTTTTAAAAAAGGTAAAAATTTACTTAACCAGAACATATCAGTCCCACATCATTCTCATGAGAGCAGTTGTGTTTTTGTGAAGGACGTTGGACAGTAGGAAATTTCAGATTCACTGCCTCTACACTGAAGCTCCTCCGACTACACCTGACCCTCCCCTCTGCCAAAAGCAGCTGCTGCCAGGATCTTTCTGGGAACCCCACAGCCCAGCTCTCGACACACAACCTCTGCATCCCGCTGATCAAAAGCAGCATCACACACTGTGTTCCATTTGTCCTTTGTGAAGCTTTCTACTCTTCAGAGCACAAATGAGGGCCATCTTTAAGTCTGACCATTGCGAGCATGTCAGAGTTTGATAAAAGTTTTAACACAATGTATATAAAACCAAAGACTAAACATTGCTCATCAGTAATCACCTCAATGATGAAAAACAAACAATAATAATGCAATAATAAAAATATGAAAATATGTATATGCACCATAATAATAATAATAATAATAATAATAATTATTATTATTATTAATATTTATTATTATTATTATTATTATTATTATTATTATGCAGAAAAATCTATGGTTTCTGAACCCGACATGAACCCATTTCTGAATCATTAAAAAATTGTAAATTCTAAAGTAGCATTTTAAGATAGCATTGTCCACTAAAATACTGTAATCTTCAAGAATGAAAATATTTAACAGTCCAGAATCGTAAAGTAGCACCACAAATATCTGAGCTAACAGCAAAGCATCAGCTGAAAAAGGAGGTGATCAGATATGGACAAATATCAGACAGCATTGCAACTCAGAGATTTTAAAATGTTGATCAATACCTGTGCATACAAGACCAATATCAAAATAATGGATACATATATGCACACCCCAACCCAATGATGCACAGTGCTTCACTGTAGACTCTGATCCACTGCAGAATACATGGCTTAACCAGATTGGTCCTAATCCTGGTCCAAAGTATTCAAGGCGCAGGGGTTCCCCACAGTCCAGTTCTCTACATGCAACTATAGAGGCTTTTGTATTTCCAGCAACACCACACACTGTTCCCCACTTTCCTCTGTGAAGAACCTGTATCCTCCCAGCACAATGACTGCCACCATCCACCAACCTCAGACTGCCTGTATACCACAATAAAACAGAGATCATAAGACAAGCAGAGATAAAATGAAATTGAAAGAAGAGCTTTCAATGAAGGAACAAAATTCTCTAAACACCAATTCTTAGCTGTTAAAGAAACAGAATCAGAAAACTTTATTCATCCCGAAGGAAATTGCTCAAAGAAAGGAAAAAGCACTTGCTTACCGGCACATATCAGCCCCACATCATTGCCATGGGAGCAGTTATGTGTGAGTGATGATGATGTTGGACAGGAGTAAATCTGAGATTCGTTGCCTCTACACTGAAGCTCCTCTGACCTCACCTGACCCTCCCCTCTGCCAAAAGCAGCTGCTCCCAGCACCTCCACAGGAGGGCCACAGCCCAGCTCTCGACACACAACCTCTGCATCCTGCTGGTCGAAGGCAGCATCACACACTGTGCTCCAGGTCTGTCCATAAAGCACCTCAACTCTCCCAGAGCAGCGAGATCCACCAACTAGCCTGACACCTAAAAAATTGTCATTAAAAAATATTTTCTGAGTTTATGACAGAAATTATGTAAGAGTGAACTTTACTTTTGATTTTACTTTTAAAAAAAATAAAATCTTCGAGAGAATAATTGTTTTTTTTCTATCTGCAGAGTGGGTCTTTTGAAGAAAAATTTTTGAGCCCTCTCCCACTTCATTATCTTATTTGTGCCTTTTATAAAAACACCAAGCTAACACAAGTCACCGCCTCTATATCTCAAACTAGGTGAATGCGAAAAATGCAAATTTTTCTCTATAATAAACCAGGCATCATTCAGATGAACATCTGTTTTGGAGGTACCTGTGGATGTTTGGGTCAAACTGGGTTACTTATGTTTTTTTAATGTTAGTTACCAGATTAATCATTTGCATTAACATGGTAAAGTTTCCAACCCTACTTTAATAAATTTTAATAAAGTGCATCTATGCAAAAAATGACAGCACCCTATAAGAAAAAAATGCCATTTCAACATTTGCTCAAATTGGGATTGCAGCTGTGAGATTGCCCTGACTGGTAGTGTTGCTATATTGAAATCTGGCTTGCCAACTGAGAACAGAGCAGTTGACGTCTTGGAAAGACTGGAGAGCAGCCCGGGAAGAAAAATGTAAGTGGTTTAACTGAGCACTGCTGTGTGCCACTGTGTTCAGCATCTAGTCGCTACAGCAGTTCATTTCTTTCAGCATTTAATGGAAAAAAACAAACAAACAAACAAAAAAGTTCATTAAAATTCCTTCTGCGGTTTAAGATTTTGATTCACTTTGCAGCTTACCTGAGCAGACAACTCCAGCATCTAAATTGTGGTTACAGTGATGCGTTTTCCATCCACACTGCTTCAATGTAGACTCTGAGCCATTACAGTTCACATTATCCATCCAGATTGGTCCTGATCCTGGTCCAAAGTGAGCATCACTCAGTGCATCTACAGCCTCTCCACAGCCCAGCTCTTTACACACCACTGCAGCATCACTCATGTCCCAGCCATGACCACACACTGTTCCCCACTGTCCTCTATGAAGAACCTCCACCCTCCCAGCACAGCGACTGCCACCATCTTCTAGCCTTAATCTGTCTGTACAACAGATTCACACACACACACACACACACACACACACACACATACACACAAACAAACATAGACCAAACATGGAAAATGAATTGGGCAAATTTAAAGTTCAAGTTTCCATTGAAGCAAAATGTTAAACTAACATGAATCTTACCAGCACACACCAGACCCACATCATTAGCATGTGAGCAGCTGTGTTGGAGGGAAGATGATGTTGGACAGGAGTAAATCTGAGACTCGTTGCCTGTACACTGAAGCTCCTTTGACATCACCTGACCCTCTCCTCTGCCAAAAGCAGCTGCTCCCAGAATCTCCACAAGAGGACCACAGCCCAGCTCTCGACACACAACCTCTGCATCCTGCTGGTCAAAGGCAGCATCACACACTGTGTCCCAGGTCCTTCCATGAAGCATCTCTACTCTTCCAGAACAATCAGAGCCTCCAACCAGTCTGACATCTGAATGAGAGATATCATTTGTGTATAAATAATAGCAGAAAGTAAAATTAATTTTAATTTAGTTTAGTTAAAATTAATGCCAAATTGCAAATAAAAATGGAATAACTTTATAATTATAAAAGCTTCTACTCTATCTATTTTATTAAAAAAAAAAAAAAACAATTTAATTGATTCAGATAAATTAAAATGTTACAGTGAAGACCAGTGATACACGTTATCAATTTCTCTCCAAAAATCTGTGATAGGCCTTCTTTACTTTCCAAACAAAAATATAAAAACAAATGTATCTGGTACAACTTTTTGAACTTTTTAATAGTTTTGTTTGGTCTTAATTTATTTATCCAAAAATCACACAAAGGGCATTATATATTGAGGAAATATTTTGTTCATTTTCATCCTTCTTGAAAATGACAGGGTGGAAAATGACATGACAGGATGGACTAAGATAATAAAGTACTGATAAAAATAAAGAACTACACATTATAAATATGAAATGTCTTTGTCCACCCTGTCGTGTTATTCTCCACCCTGTCATGTACCATATGATACATATCATATCGGAAATCAGTGAAAACTAATTTCACTGCTGTAGCAACTAGATGCAGAACACAGTGGCACATAGCAGTGGCACTTACATTTTCATAAATTTGAAAGAATCTCTGATGTTGTATCTCTTATTTTCCTGGGGGGTATTTTCTGTACACTGCTTTAATCATACAAGATCAGAAGCCTCATCTTGGATGAGTTAATACCGGTGAAACTCATCCAGTTTGGTTAGTTTTTCAAACGCACTAGTTTTTCAAACGTTTCCGACATTGGTTTTTCCAAAATGTGGTTTCAGAAACACTTTGCTCTTGTTAAATTTAACACTTGCACTAACATTTAAGCAGTGTTGGGGAGTAACAGAATGCATTCAGTGCCGTTACATGATCATATTACAAATTATGGGTAAATGTATTCCTTTACAGTTACACTTCAAACAGATGGTAATGGGAATACAGTTACATTGCTAAAAATAATGTATTAAATGACAGTCTTTATCATTTTCATATGTTCATCCTCTCTCTAATAAATAAAATTCCAAATATATTATTTTAGCAGGGCGGCACGGTGGCGCCGTGGTCTCCGCCTTGCGACCATCAGCTCCAGGGATAGGTTCCAGTCCCCCCGCGACCCCAATTGGGATTAAGCGGTTGAGATAATGAATGAATGAATGAATGAATGAATGAATGTTTTAACAGATAAATAACAAAAACAACTAGCATTCTACATACAGTACAGCCCTTTATTTGATATTTTCAGTGTTTATTCCAGACGCTTCTTTGCATCTGTCCACTAGCAACGGAAAAAAAACTTGTTAGAACTCAACAGAATAAGCATAGCCTTTACAGACCTAAGAATAATCGGGGTATTTTCCTATACCTTTGGTTTTAGGCTTAAAGTGTGTATATAAGTTATATAAGCTATATAAGTGTGTTATATAAGTTATATAACCATACATATGTTGTTGTATTCAAGACGTCTTGCACTACTCATTATTTGACATAGTTTGACGTGGGTGCTGACACAGCCTGTAATCCGGCCCATTTCTGATTAATTCTTTTAATGTTTTTTTTTTGCTTTTCTAGCATAAAAATGATAAATATCAAAGATATAACTACTAGAAATAGTAAGAACTCTGTCAATTTTATTGGCTTGCAGATTTTGTATTATGCAGAGGCATTACATACATTTTTCTGTAGTTATTTTTTTTTAATTGACTAACACTATGAAATAAAAAAAATTCAGATCAATTCAAAATGAAGAAATACTAAAGTTTTGGGTGATTTTGGCCTATAAAATAAGCTGCTTGTGGTCTTTCTGGAAGACTACATTTTTTTTTTACATGTTTGAGAGTAATGTGTGTGTATACATTGCGCATAAAGTAATTTATGCATTTTTATATAATTACTGTAGTTTTTGTGCACGAAATGACTCACAAATAATTTAACATGCAGAGGAATAAATATCCATTAAGTTATGTATATGGTTTCTGTAAGTTAAAGGGACTCTGAATTATTCTCTAAAAAAACAACACAAATTGCGTAAGTCTCTCTCAAAAATGTGAAGTTTTCAAAGGGTAGAAGGGCTGATTTGGGGGCCCCCTACCGGTTCGGGGCGCAAGGCAATCTATATATATATAACGGGATTGTCTTACCTGAGCAGATAACTCCAGCTACATTAGTATGTTTGCAGTCATGTCTGCCCCATCCATTTGATATGCAATTTTTCAGTGTAAACTCTGACCCGTTACAGTTCACATTATCCATCCAGATTGGTCCTGATCCTGGTCCAAAGTGAGCATCACTCAGAGCATCTACAGCCTCTCCACAGCCCAGCTCTCTACACACCACTGCAGCATCTCTCATATCCCAGCCTTGACCACACACTGTTCCCCATTGCCCTTTATGAAGAACCTCCACCCTCCCAGCACAGCGACTGCCCCCATCCACCAGCCTCACACTGTCTGTACATCAGAGGAAAAGAGAGAATACATACACAGATTAAAGTTACAATTATGGATAAACAAGCAATATAATAATAATAATAATAATAATAATAATAATAATAATACACAACAAGGCAGCCTTGCTTTCTATAGTCAGTGCTGAATGTAAACAGCATGTCACAGGACATTCCAGCAGGTATGGTCAAGAGGCTACTATGCTACTTATAAGTCAGGATCTCTATATTGAACAAAATTTAACTTGAAAAGATTCCTTAAAAACTGCATCAATGACGTGCAACAAATCACAAAAAATCTAGATTAACAAATAACAAATAACATTAACAATCTTAATTCTGTCATTAGATGGAGATTGTCATGAAAAAGAAAATGCAAAACCATATAACCAGCATTTTGCTTAGTGGCATGTTAGATTAATCTGAGACTAAGAAAATCAAACCTTACCAGCACACACCAGCCCCACATCATTGCTATGGGAGCATGTGTGTTTAATTGAAGATGATGCTGGACAGAAGTAAATCCGAGATTCATTGCCTCTACACTGAAGCTCTTCTGACCACACCTGACCCTCCCCTTTACCAAAAGCTGCTGCTCCCAGCATTTCTGCAGGAAACCCACAACCCAGCTCTCGGCACACAACCTCTGCATCCTGCTGGTCAAAGGCAGCATCACACACTGTGCTCCATGTCTGTCCATGGAGCACCTCTGCTCTCCCAGAACAATAAGAACCACCAACCAGCCTGACTCCTAAAATAATAGCATGAAAACAGAAACAATGATAGACATATGTGTTACTGAGTAAACCTCAATACATTTAAGTAACCTACAGGCAGGACTGTGCCTTTTGGCAGGAATTCATAGCATTTGTCACAATAACTGCAAAAAATTACATAAATTGATGGCATTTTGTTCTTACAATTATTTCTCTACAGTGCAATGTGTAGTAAGCAATTTTAAATCAATCTTAATTTCACTTAGTCACTTAATTTAGCATTAAGCATCTTACCTGAACAGACAAGTCCAGCAACATTAGTAGGATTACAGTAATTTTTTTCCCATCCTCCTGATACACATTGCTTCAGTGTAGACTCTGATCCAATACAGTTCACATTATCTATCCAGGTTGGTCCTGATCCTGGTCCAAAGTGGTCATCTCTCCGTACATCTAGAGCTTCTCCACAGCCCAACTCTCTACACACCACTGCAGCATCTCTCATATCCCAGTTATCACCACACACTGTTCCCCACTGTCCTCTATGAAGAACTTCCACTCTGCCAGCACAGCGACTGCCACCATCCACTAACCTCACACTGTCTGAATATTTGTGAAAACAAGCGAGAGAGTATCATTTTTTAAATATTAAAATATTCATCATACAATCATCATGTTTGTATAATTCAGGTTGCTCCAGAGCAACTTCGATTTTTGTGGTTTCTAGGACAGTTTCCCTGAGAGAAACTTAGGTGTCTTGCTCAGGGAGCCAATGATGGCAGTGTTGGAGGTAGGATTCAAACAAATTAGGGTAGTTGGTGGTGTAATGGTTGGGGTGTTCGCCGTGTGATCAGAAGGTCGCTGGTTTGGATCCTGGCGTGGTAAAGGTACCACTGAGCAAGGGTTATGCCCATGTTGACTGCTGACTGCTCCTTCATAAATGGGTCAAATGCAGAGGTCACGTTTCAGTGTGGTTCACTGTAGAGCTGCAGCTATCGATTCTTTTTGTAATCTATAGTTTTTTTTCCCTCAATTAATCAAATAATCTGGTAAAAAAAAACTTTTTCTGTATCTTTGTTTTTAGACTTATACTGTGTTCAGAACGTCCTGCGCTACTCAGATTTGTCATAGCTTGATGTGTAAATGACACAGTTTTGAAATCAGCACATTTCTGTTGACAATTGACCCGCGCCTGTAGAAATGTTTACTTTGTAGTAGATTTATGTAGTATAAAAGTGCTAAAAATGTAAATATAACCACTAGAAATAGTAAGAACAGTGTCTGTTTTATTGGCTTTTTATTATGCAGAGACATTCTATGGCTTAGTACTTAGAAAATAAGGTTAGTGACAGGCGAAAATACTATATTTATTTTTTTTTACTATAGATTACTCTCTGACATTATAAAATTGGAAAGATAAAAAAATGTGAAAATGAAGAAATACAAGTTTTGAGTAATTTTGAACCAATTTGGACTCATTGTGGCCTATAAAACAAGCAGTTTTTGGCCTTTCTGGGAGAGAAATACATTTCCCACAATCCCCTGCTCGCAATTCAGAGCCATGACACAATAAAGCAATGGACGTGTGTTCCGGAATAAATGCAGAAAATCTCAATAAATGGCTGTAATTTTAGTAGCACACTGGTTGTTATGGTTACTTCTCAGCTAAAATATGAGTTCTGTCTGTAATAAAAGGGAAATTTTGACTAAACTACGCCTAGGCACGTGCTGCTTTACATCGCAAAAAATGTAATTTATGCATTTTTATGCATTTACTTCTGTCACGGAATATCTCACAAATAATTTCACATGTAGAGGAATAAGGTCTTGCCTTGATCGTGTCACTGAAAACGTTGTGCGTCACTAATAAGCGTCTGTGTGAAATACAAGAAGAGCATGCTCTAACGAGTGAAAGGATTTAAACAAAGCTTCGATTCTAAAAAAAAATTGCCTCAACCATTTTTTGTAACTGAATTATTTAAATAATCATTTCAGCTCTTGTTCACCATGTGGTGTGGTGTGGTGTGTCCACAGTGACAAATAACCAGTCATTTTCAAAACCTCTTGGTTCAGAGGTGAGTATCCTAACCATTAGACCACCACTACCCCTGGCTGCAGTAAAGGCTCTTTGTGTGAGTCTTTGTGTAATTTACACCTTGATGTTACACCTGAGAGCTGAGCCATGGAGGAGTGTGTGGTAAAGCATCTGCTGTTCCATATCACTGGCTTCTGCAAGTTTCCTTTTTATATCTAGAAATATGGTGGACTTTACTGAGCAATTAATGCAACCAAGTAGTGTGCACACCCTGGTAAAGATCAGGGTGGTTGGTACATGGAATACCACAGACAGCATCACTAAAGGCCAATATGAATACAGTATGATGTCTTGTGGTGTAGCCATAAGTCATGTCCCTTTCAAACTTCAAAAAGTCTTTGTTAATATCTTCTCTTGGACATGATAAACTACACTGTACTAAATTATTGTTGAATAAATACAATAATCATATCTTACCAGCGCATATAACTCCAGCATCATTTTCATGGGAGCAGTTGTGTTTAAAGGAAGACATTTTTGGACATAAGTTAATCTGTGATTCGTTGCCTCTACACTGAAGCTCCTCTGACCACACCTGGCCCTTCCCTTTGCCAAAAGAAGCTGCTCCCAGCACCTCCACAAGAGGCCCACAGCCCAGCTCTCGACACACAACCTCTGCGTCATGCTGGTCGAAGGCAGCATCACACACTGTCTTCCAGGTCTGTCCATGAAGCACCTCAACTCTCCCAGAGCAACGCTTGCCACCAGCCAGTCTGACTTCTAAAATATGATCACAAAAACATTTTATATGCTTTAAGAAATATTGTTTGCATTTTTTATTTACATATATAGAAGGTATTTTTAACAGCAAACTTTTTATTGAACACTAGATAGTGTGTACATGTGCTTTACTGTTAATGGACATTGTTATTGTTCAAATTAGCAACCTACCTGCACAGATGATTCCAACATTACTGTGAAAACAAAAAACATTCATTCCTTTTGATCCACACACTGCTAGTGAAGATTCAGATCCATCACAAAACAAATTGTGTAATGCAACTACCCCTGATCCTCGTCCAAAATGATCACTACTTAGAATATCTACAGGCTTACCGCAGCCCAGCTGTCTACACACAACAGAACTTTCTGCCATATCCCATAATTCTTTACAAAATGTAAACCAGACTCCTGCAACATGCATCTCCACTCGCCCAGCGCAGCGTGTAGGACCATCTGCCAACCTGACACTGCCTGTGTAGCAGAAAAACAGAGAGAGAGAGAGAGAGAGATATTCAAAAATGTCCAAAATAGTTAAATGTACAATATATTTAGAACAATATTGTTTATTAGACTAATTTATTGTTATTTAAATTAAGTTTATGGTCTAATATTGTTTATTATGCACATCTAAATTTTATTTAAATAACATTTTGCACCTGGGCCCAGTTGTTCAGAAGTAAGATCGGATTATCCAATATTTGTTGTAATCTGGATCAAACCATCAGTTTGTGTTGTTCAAATATTTTTAGTAGGATTGGAATAACTTTGATCCAATAAACCAGGATTATTCTGATTCCAGACATATGGTGGATTTAAACCAAGGTTGGATTACATAATCAAATCATATTTCAGACTCTTAGCTTTGAACAACCATTTCCAGGATTTGATCCATTTCATTATTCAAAATTCAATTAGATTATGCTTGAACAGCTAGGTCCCAATTTAATTACTATGATAACTTTATATTTAACTATATATTTAATTTACATTTTAATTGGTCAAAATAATAATCAGAATCTGTTTTTAGCTTCGAACAACACATTTTTAGGATTTGATCCAATTTATTATTTAAAATCTAATTAGATTACTTTTGAACAACTCTGCCCTGATTAAAGTAATTTAATCATTTAAATATTCCATTAATGGAATGGAAACGATGTCATGTAAGAAGTGGACCTATTTCCAGTCTAACATAACATACAAATAAATTATACTTATACTATTTGTATACATTCTCTTTATATACAATGCCTCTGTACTTACCGTCTGTGGATAGTGTAAATGTGGCCAACAGAATGATGAGACTCAGAAAGCCGTACATTTTCCTTTGCCTGCTACACAACCTGTTAGTCTCACTCATCTGCACAAGTTTCACCTCCACTACCCCAGAGAGACTGAAGGAACTGTGTCCCCTCATCCCTATAGAGAGAGAGAGGGGGGCGCTCCCCACATCTGCCAATCACACTCACTATTACCTTATTAGAAAGAGAGAGAAAATCATCAAACATCTTTAGTGGCAAATCAGAGGAAGCATTTGAACTTTCTCCATATATATCAATAGAATGTCAGCACTGATGCAGCGAACTCCACCTCCTGTCACCAACATACAGGAGACTGATATCAAAGACAGGAAGTGTTCACTCCAGTGTAGATGCAGCATTAATGCCTCACACCTGCACACAACTGATCCCCACACTGATAAAAAATATGATTTTTTTCCTCATGTATACAAATGTTTTGGTTAAGACAAAAGGTGTGTGTGCCTCTCTCTCTCTCTCTCTCTCTCTCTCTCTCTCGCTCTCTCTCTCACTCTCAAGACCATAATTGTACCACATCATAATTGTCTCTATTTCTACTTCTAGTTTAAAATTCATATTGTATTCCACTAGATTAAAGTGTTTATTTTATGTTCTATTTATATATTGCTTATTCTATGTGCCTTGTTTATGCTTGTGCCTTGTTCTTTGTAGCCAAGTGGCCTCATCTCTCTGTTTACTTGTACAGTATATAGCAGACATAACAATAAAGTTTACTTTGACTTTGACTGTAACTCTCTCTCTCTCTCTCTCTCTCTCTCTCTCTAATTTGCTCACAGTGTCACAGTTACTCAACTTTAATTTTTTTTCTAATGATTATTCAGAAAAAACATATAAGTTTAAATTATTCAAGTGCCAATATATGGATGTAAAATGTAATAGATATTGACCATTTTCCATATTAAGCTTTTCAAGCTGTTCATTGAGAATCCTATAATATCGATTTTTTAGCCAAATACTCAAAATACTTGTACCAAAAGATGGCAGCAAAAACACTGGAAACTGTGCACAATATTACCAGTGGCAGTATGGCAGTTTCCTTCCAGTCATTAACTTCATATTCTGCTTGGTGTCAGTTTTACCTTTTCACAGTCATATTTTTTTCAATTTCAGTCCTTTTAGTTTGTTTATAAATACACAAAACTTTCCACTTAAAAATGAGATGCTCAATTATAGTGACCACATGTCCCTGTTGTTCTGAAATAGTTTGATCAGTGGTCCTTCTCCTTTATGTATACATTAATTTTTCAATGATGGGATTGGCAAATATAAATACACAAAGCAGGAGGTAATCAAGACCTGTCTGTACACTAGTTTCACTTCAGTTTTAACATAATTATGCTATTCATAGCTGTTAACATTAGAATAAATTGCTGTCAAAGGGAGATGATCACAGGGCTAAAATGTTTACAGCACAAGACCTAAAGCTTTTCTTACAAATGAAGTGAAACTGAAAAAGAATCTGTGGAAAGTCAGTGCTGTAAAGATGCTTTAGCTTGGGTTCTTGCAATAGACGAATAGATCTGTTGATCATAGATCTGTGTTCTGTGTTCCAAATGTCCTGACCTTGTCCTGATGTCCTGAACTTGTGTGGAACAACATAATATCAACTGTGTGTTATCTAAGGGAAAGCTGCTGGTAGCACTCACTGACTCCAAGCACACATATCCTCAGTCAATGATTCAGTGAGAGAGTGGGGAGAAAGAGAGACTGTGCGTCCAGTAGCTCATTCATAGAAACACCATTTTTGGTCACTAAAACTCTGAACACTGATTCACATGGACACAAGGACTGTCTTCCCCCAGAAATTTCTCAAACCAAAAGTTTATGAAGATTTACTTGTGAAAATGTTGTTTGGAATCAGCATATTGTAATAAACAGTGTTGTGCAAGTTACTTGCAAAGTGTAATACACTATATATTACTTGTTACTGGTATTCAAATGTAATCCGCTACCTTACAATATTACTGTCTCAGAATTGTAATCGTTACATGACTTCTGTAACTTTTCAGTTACTTTCACCAAAATAACTGAAGATATAACTTGACATTATAATATGAGAAAAAAATATTGCAAATCATTACATGCCCAGTAAAAGGTGATGTTTTGTAGCATAATGATTATGTGCTAACCAGGCTACAAACAATATGATTAATATAACTGGCAAAGTAAGGGCTTAAGAGACAATTCAAGAAACATTAACAGCCAAAATGAAAAATGACTAGAATTTGAATAACAACATAATAGAGGTGGAATAAATATTAAGTCTAGGCTTGTTCATTATTAAACAAAACAAAACTATATTCCACATTAATGCTTACTATAACGACAAGAAAAGATGCATTTTTCTTACGATTGTCATTCCTTTATTCTCTTTGAATTCAAGAGATTCTCCACATAAGTCATGCATAATGCTCAAGGTGTTTTTTCCAAATTGCTAGTGCTATTTCTCGACGTCGATAGTTCTTTAGGGTTTGGGCAAAGATTGCACTTGACTAAAACATTCTTTTTGTCTTTATCCCTGATGAACTCAAAGTAATGCGCAAACGTCCACCTCGCAAAAGTACTGTCTTCTGCCATCTCAGCCTTATGTGATGCACTGTGCAAGGGGCCCAACTAACCACGAACAGCAAGTACTCTCGCGCATTTTTTTAATCACAGATAATTAATATGAGGTCTCGCGGTCTTGCTGTTTTTAAACAAATACATTTTTGATTAAAAGTGCTTTGTAACGCACACGTTACTGAACATGTACCAAGTAAAATATTACTGAAAATTGATAAGTACTGCCTTACATTACTATGTTACAGCAAAAAGTAATCTGTTACTGTAACTCGTTACTTTTGTAATGCGTTACTCCCAACACTGGTAAGGAACACTATAAAACATAGTAATTAAGATGACTGTTATCATCAATACATCAACACCATCACTACCACAATGTTTCCTTATCTGCAGTATTAGGGTCACTGTCCGCCTTTGTATGACTGATTCTTCTTTTACCCTTTAGCATAAAACTTTGTTTGTTTATGAGCAGCTTATGTGCCTAATTTGTGTACAAAAGTGAGAGAGAGGGAGAGAGAGAGCTCTGTGTGTGTGTGTCAAAGGAGATCATCCAAGAGAGTCCTAATGAAAGATGATACTCTGATCCAAGGCGTAAAATGTCTATTTTTGGAATCTCATATCAAAACATTTCCACCAGCGGCACCTCAGTTGGATGCTAGGAAAACAACCGTTGTGACCTTTCATCACTGAAAGCTTTCTCAACAACCAAGCAAATGTGAAAAAACAAATGGGTGCACTTTCTTTGACATGTTCTATCAGGCTTTCTAGCATTAATGTTCTAAAAGGACGCTGCAAATGAGTCATGCTACATAAATATATCTTTGCCTGAAGTATCCACAATGAAAATGTGGTCACATCAAAGAAATTAACCCTTAATGTGTAATCTCTGTTACCTACCAAATCACAAAAGCAGACCTTTTGTAGTCTTTTAGTTCCATCACATGGCAAGGAGCAGTAAAGTGTTGCATTGGAATGCAATGACCTTACGTACCCAAGGCATTAAGAACCCCCCTTCAGGATCATGCTCTTAGATTAAGGCTCACAGATGTCATCCGCATAGGAATGTGTAATTAATGGCAATGGTGCAGTATCTTCCTGCATCATCATCGCTTGTAGAAGTCTTGGCAAAGGCCAAATCTGAACTTCTGAAAGAATAACACAAATGCAAAATCATTTTCTGTCTTTATGAATGCTGTGTATGAAAGTATAATAAAGGAAAGTGAAGATTCATTTGGAATTCGTATTCCATGTTGAAGTTAGAAGGTGGTTCTTTAAAGGGTAAAATAGTAATTATAAGGAAATGCCATATGCTTTGATTTCTGTTATATAATGTAATCTGGGCTTCTTGCTCCCACATGTGAAGCAGAATCTCTTCCCTCAGGGAAGGCCACTTGCCTCAAGCCCTGACTGTATGACCTGTGGTGCTTATTTCACACGGTTTTCTTCACCTTTTTGTCATCTGCCCTGCTAAATGTCAGCTCTTAGTGCTGTTTTTTCACCACGGTCTGAACGACCAGTCATTTTCTGATAACTGATTTGGCAAGGAATGTTCCTGTATTTCTCTTTCAGTCGGAAAATGCCTCTTCTGAATGCCAGTATCTGTTGTGGTTTCAGTAGCTCCCAAAGACATGATAAGATGTAAACACATGGAGAAGCAGGCAAACGTGATACTCAGAGGTGGGCAAAGTAGCTAACTTTATTACATAAGTGAAAGCACAGATAGTACTAGTCAAATGTTACTGCAATACAAGTGAAAGTTGTACAGTCAAATTTTTACTTAAGTTGAAGTATTGAAGTACTTGTTTTAAAAATACTTAAGTATTAAAATTACATCTTCTTTCACCGCATTGTTGCATTATTACCACAATACTAACAAAACATAATGCTTCTGACCAGCTTGTAGAACCTGTAGAATAAGGAACTGGTACAATATTACAGAATGAAACACAACCAGGACTGACCAAGAAAACCAGGCATTATTTTATTAATTAATTGTAAGACTACACACCTATGGAGGTGTGTAGTCCTAACTCATTTAACTCATTAAAAAATACGCCATAGTTAGCAGACAACAGTCATTACAAGCACAGGCATTACTAGTTGAGTCGAAACAATCTCACTTCATTTAACCAATCATGGTTTCGACTAAGGCTGGGACCGCCTACCTTATCAGCATACAGAGACAAAGAAATACATGTAGAAATGTGGAAATGCAGAAATAAATATATGTAAAAATGTGGAAATGCAGAAATAGATAAATAAAGAAATGTGACAGCACAAAAATAAATAAATGAAGAAATGTGGAAATTCAGAAATAAATAAATCTTGAAATATGTTAATAAACAAAAGTAGGAATACATTTAGCAATTTTCCAGGGCATATTGTATTTATGTATTTATTTATTTCTATATTTACTTATTTATTCACACATTTATTTATTTATAATTATGTCATGTTTAGTCCTCCATACACACCACCACAAAACAGCATGGTAGTGTTCTGACCCAGCTCTGGCAGTGTGTGCACACATATACAGTATGTGTATGTTAATCAGGAGGACAGTGCAATAGCTGTAAATCCAGCCTGCTCAGAAAATAACATTAACATTCCAACCTGTTTAAAACCCAACTCTAGCCCTCTAGCTTCATGACTTTCCAACAGCAACAATATTTTAATCAAGACAGAAAATAGCAGAACTGTCTGAACTTGGTTTTATAGTTCCAATCTACAGGCGTGATGTAACCCTACTGATTACTGATAGACTGTCACCTGCCAAACAACCAATCACGTTTCAGAAAAGGGGGAATAACATCCACTTTATCCACAGATTTGAGAGTAACGAGTAACGAGAACCTTGATAGAAATGTATTGAAATAAAAAGTACAATATTTGTCTTTAAACTATAGTGAAGTGGAAGTCATAAGTTTCCAAATAAAATACTACTCAAGTGAAGTACAGATCCTCAAAAACTCTACTTAAGTACAGTACTCAAGTAAATGTACTTAGTTACTGTCCACCTTTGGTGATACTAAAGCAAAAAAAAGTGCTCTATATATACTGTATATTTTCAGGTCAAAAAAAGATTTTTAATGTCTTTTCTCTGCTTTGACCTAGGGTCTTACAAACATATGCTGGCATTGTGAACCTAAACATTGTAAACAGTTAATCACACAAGCCATAAGTGACTTCTCACCACTCCACACTCCACACCAAAACCAACCCTCAGGCTCCAGTGTTTTCCTTTTCAGCGGTATATATGCCTTCCTATCGGGTAACTTGACAGGGAGGAGGAGAAGACGTTTCATTAAGGATGATAAATAATGCATTAAAATAACAATGTTTTATGGCCATTGCATTAGTATGCTATCAGTTTGTTTTAGTTCATTCAAATTAGGAAGTTGATTTACTGTTTGGTCATTGGCCAAGGGAGAGTTAAGTTGGGTGATGATGGATAGACTTTTTCTTCTCTCCCAATTCACTCAGAGGAGTGTTGCTGGGTGCTGGAAAGCTGTTCATCTTCAGAGCTTATTCAATGACTACGACAGTGCAGAAATACCATATGGGCAATATGGTATAAACATAAAAATCTTATTGCCACAATGACAGCTGATCTCCATTGGCCTTAAAATCCGTTCACACTAATTATGTAATAATAATTAGTTGGAGCATTATCTACATTTTGTACTGTCATTTGTCTCTATAGTATAGTATAGTATAGTATTGTATAGTACGGTCTAGTACGGTCTAGTACAGTCTAGTACAGTCTAGTACAGTATAGTATAGTATAGTATAGTATAGTATAGTGTAGAACAGGGGTGCCCAACACTTCGATCGCGATCTACCAGTTGATCGGAAAGGCAACGTGTGTTGATCGTGGAGCCCTGCCTTTCAAAATAAACTCTAACGCGCACAGGAGACCGCTCAACGTAAAAATGAGTGAACCACAAGCCACAGAATACATTAGTGTGGGTAGATCACAAGTCATTAAAAAAAAATAGCTGTTAGCCTATCATTTATCCCCACTGTGGCATTTGGCACTTGAACGATATACAGTACAGCCAGTCTGAGATCTCGTCTTTTTTAACACAAGGCCAAGAGTCACCGGGCATGCTAGGTCAACCGCGCGAGCTACTGCAAAACTCCAATGAACAAATCACCTAGTTAGCTACTTCCAATTATTTCTACTCAAGAAAGGGTCTAAAAATGAGTGGGGAAGCTGGACCAAGTAAGAAACCAAAAACGTACCACTTCCATTCGGAATGGGAGGAGGACTTTTTTTTCACAATGTCTGTCTGATATGCCAATCTACTATCGCTATTCCGGAAAATAGGAAATGTGAAGCAACACTTTCGGACTGTTCATAAAAAGTAAGACACTGACTACACACCGAAAAGTGAGCTAAGAAAGTGAAAAGTGAGGGAACTGAAATCACAGTTGTCCGGACAGCAGTCATGTTTCTCACAGCTAACCTCAAAAGCAAAGGCAGCCACTGAAGCATCGTTCAGGGTGAGTCATGCCAACAAGAAATCCTTCCAAGATGGAAAGATGATAAAAGAGGCATTCATTGAAGCAGGTGAATCGTTGTTTCGGGACTTCAAAAACAAACCGGAGATATTATCTGCGGGCAAGGCTCTCCAGCTATCAAGAAGCACAGTTACACGGCGTTGTGAAATAATGGCCGAAGATTTGACACAGCAGCTTTGGAAGGACATCGCAGACTGTGAGTGTTTCTCGCTGCAATTGGATGAGTCTACAGACTTAAGCGATATAGCACAGTTGTGCATTTTTATTCGGATGGTGTTCACAGATATGACTGCAAAAAAGGTGTTAACAATGCTACCCATGAAAGGACACACGCGAGGAGAAGACATTTTTCAGTGTTTCAAAAACTTTATGGAGCAAACCCAGCTCCCAATGTGCAAATTGGTGTCAATCACCACGGACAGTGCCCCCGCAACGGTTGGCTCCTCGAATGGATTTATTGCCAGGTGCAGGGAGGATGAGGCTTTCCCTGACTTCCTTAATTACCACTGTATAATACACCAACAAGTATTATGCGCAAAAATGCTTAACATGAAGGAGAAAATGGATGTCGCAATGAAGATCGCATGTTCTATTCGAGCCAGATCTCTTCAAAGACGCCTGTTCCGTGAGCATCTGGAGAAAGCTGACTGCAACCACTCTGAATTGTTACTACACACTGATGTGAGATGGCTCAGTAGGGGGAAATTCCTGCAGAGATTTCGAGAGCTATGTCCAGAGATAAAGGAGTTTCTTCTTGTCGCTAAACATGCAGAATACAACCGACTAAATGACGACCAGTGGCTGCTAGACTTGGCATTTTTAACCGATCTGACCAACATGTTGAATGAGCTAAATGTACAGCTGCAAGGAAAAGAAACTGTGGTCAAAATGATCAGCTCAGTTAATGCTTTCAAACGAAAGATGCAACATCTGTCTTCAAAGCTGCAGCGCCACGATTTGGGAAACTTTCAAAATCTCGCATCAGAGTTGGAGACGCAGCAAAAGGCTTGTGCACAACTCAACAGTGACTGCTACACTCAGCAGATTGACAATTGCCTGTCAGAGTTTGACAGACGCTTTCAAGACTTTGCTTTACTCAAGCCAGTTGGAGGAAGAGGTTTTCACACTACAGGCTGACATGAAGCTGAAGTCCAGGGCTCATGGACAGTTCTGGAACTTACACCCTGAGGAAAAGTACCCAAACATGAGGAAATGTGCTACCTTCTTGACTGCATTATTCGGCTCAACTTATTTATGTGAGTCAGCCTTTTTCCACATGAAGATTATTAAGTCCAAATACTGTTCCACCATGACTGATGATCATTTGGAAGTCTGTTTGAGGCTGGCTACCAGCAAATAGTGTCCGGACTATGCAACTTTGGCTGATTCCATTCAGTGTGAGATGTCATCGGAGTAAGGTAATGGCCAAAAATGTACAGAATTATTCATACACCTGGCAAATTTAGATTATTTTTTATGTGACTAACACGCTTCTTCTGACTGGAAAGGCTGTAGATGTGTGTCAAAATATGATACTACAATGTGCCATAGATTTCAGTGAATAAAAGAAACAAGTTCCATGCTTGACTTACATTTTAATGGAAAATAACATGTACAAAATTATTCATACCCATTGAAAACTGTTACAGTCTTTGATAAAATTCAAGGTTCTATACCATTCAAACAGCGTGGACTATTTGGAAAACATCCTAATTACCCTGTTGAATTGGGAATAGTTGTTTCAATCAACTCAACAGGTGAAAAAGAGCAGCTATCTGCAGTTGGTTTGTGGCAAGTCATGGCAAAAACAACAGAGCTCAGTGAGGATCTGTGGCTGCGCATTGTGGCTGCACACAACTCAGGAAAGGGCTACAAGGCCTTATCTAAGTGTCTTCAAGTTCCAGTGGGCAATGTACAAAGTATTATTTAAAAATACAAGTCATTCCACACAGTGGAAAATCTCAGAGGACGTGGTAGGACATCAAAAGCGGCACCTGTTCTGGCAAGGCTGATGGTGCGAGAGGTTAAGAAGAATCTGAGGATCACCACCAAGGCCATTCTGAAGAATCTGGGCTAATGGTACTGACACCAAGATTTGTGCTGGGAATGAAAAGGACAGACAGGATTTAGAATGGATATATTAGAAGGTCAGTTCAGGATGGTGATTTGGAAACAAAGCTGGAGAGGTGAGACTGCTTTGGTTTGGACAAGTGCAAAGGGAATGAATAGTATATTCAGAGGAAGATGATATATTCTATGAGAAGGTTTATGAAAGTTGTGAGAAGGGACAAGCAAGTAGTTAGTGTGCAACTGGAAGATGCAGAGGACAATTAATGATGCACAAAAATAATTACTCATGGCAGCCACCAATGGGAACAGCCAAAAGCCATTTACATGTGTTTATACAAACACCCGGGTTAATCTACGGGACCCATAAAATAACCCACAAGTCATGAATCTGAGGTCTTCATTAACCCGAATCCACTGAGTCTTAAATACACCATGACTAAAATATAAACCCCATCACGTACATACCTCTTATAAACATTTCAAACTCATTACAAGATCAAAACAGCCATAGTAACAAGTATAGCTGCTAAAAAATGTAGTAACTTACAGTGCGTTTGCACCATCACAGTCAAAAGAGGGATCCTAAGAACTTCCAACCGAGTTTAATCCTCTTTGTTGACTACGGCATTCGTGTCAGTCGAATCTGTAGCACAGCACGGAGCTCACACATCCATGAGTAAATCTGTCTGTTAACCTTCTACAGAACAGGTGTTATTCCAAAACATGTGCCCGCCGAAAGTTGCATCCCCTGTCGCAGGAGTGCGCTCCATTGAAAACAGCAGAAGGAAGCATTTTTGAAACGGGTGAAAATGATTGTTCCTGCTCATGTAAACTCATAAAATGTGTCATACGACACAGGGGCAGATGCTGGCGTAACGTTAGGGTGTTTTCCCCAATGATCAGAAGGTCACAGGTTCAAATCCAGGCCTGGTAAAGTTACCACTGAGGTACTCATGAGCAAGGTACCATCCCCAAGCACTGCCCTTGTTAGCTGCCCACTGCTCCTTCATGGATAGGTTAAATGCAGAGGGCACATTTCATTGTGGTGCACTGTGTGCTGTGCTGTGGTGTGTTCACAATGATAAAAATCAGTCACTTTACATGTTAATAGATGGTTCTGAAACTTGAATAGATAAGATATAACACTCTCAAATTGCAGTTACTCAAAGCACATAATAGTTTGATATGAAGAAATGTTAAATTAAAAGGGCACAAGATAGATGTAACCCTCTCAAGATGAAACCCTATTCAAGTTTCAGAGCCATGTCTACAGTAAAGCCAGATTTAACAGAAGAGGCCGTTTCTGGCAGTGTATTGCTGTAAAATGTATCCCCTTTTAAATTAACATTTTTGAACATCAAATGATTATGTGCTTTGAGTAACTGGTATTTTAGAGGGTTCTATCTTGTTCAATTTTCAGAGCCATATCTACAGTACAGACAGAATTAACAGACGAGGCTGTTTCTGGCAGCATGTTGCCGTAAAATGTAACAATGTATTTTCTAATTTAATCAAATGTAAACATGTTCGACACAAACAAATGGGGCTAATTGGAATTTCGTCTGCAGTTTAATGCAGCTTACCTGAAAAGACAACTCCAGCATCTACAGTAAATTGTGGTTACAGTGATGCGTATCCCATACACACTGCTTCAGGATAGACTCTGATCCTTTACAGTTCACATCATCCATCCAGATTGGTCCTGATCCTGGTCTAAAGTGAGCATCACTCAGTGCATCTACCGCCTCTCCACAGCCCAGCTCTCTACACACCACTGCAGCATCTCTCATGTCCCAGCCATGACCACACACTGCTCCCCACTGTCCACTATGAAGAATCTCCACCCTCCCAGCACAGCGGCTGCCACCATCCACTAGCCTTAATCTGTCTGCACACAATTTATATGCATAGATACAGTAGCTTGTTAGATAAAACATCGAATATTTTGGGTAAATGCTATATTTTTCATTAAAGTATAACATGTTAAACTGACACAAATCTTACCAGAACACCAGACCCGCATCATTAGCATGTGAGCAGTTGTGTCTGAGTGATGATGATGTTGGAGTAAATCTAAGTAAATCTAAGACTCATTGCCTCTACACTGAAGCTCCTTTGACCACACCGGACCCTCTCCTCTACCAAAATCAGCTGCTCCCAGAATCTCCACAGGAGCCCCACAGCCCAACTCTCGACACACAACCTCAGCATCCTGCTGGTCAAAGGCAGCATCACACACTGTGTTCCAGGTCCTTCCAAGAAGCATCTCTACTCTTCCAGAACAGGAAGAACCTCCAGCCAATCTGATTTCTGAATAAGACATATCAACATTTGTGTATGAGCTATAACAAAATAAACTTTACTTTTTAAATAAACTCATCTTTCTGGAAACAAGTTTGCTTTTTAGCTTCTTTAGTTGATTTTAAAATTGTGATGCAGTTGTAATAATTGAAGGTTGTAATGATTTTCTGATAACAATAATTAAACTCTACAAATGAAACTCTCTTTAATATTGTCATGGTAGTTAAAGCACAACCATCTACTGACTACAGATCACTATCCAGCAGCATGACAATGAACTGCATAGATCTGTACTTGTCAATAAATCTGGTAAACAAACACATTAGCCTCGTCACTCTCATGTGGAACGCCATCAAGCACTAAAATGCAGTTCTCTGCCAGAAAGGCCAAAAGGCCTTTATAACAACTCTGCACGCCAATAAAACAGTGAGCTTGGTCTTGAGAAGTGTCTGCCACTGTGGTTTGTTTAGTTTAACACAGCGTTTCCCAATCCCGGTCCTTGCTCCCCACCGCTCTGCACATTTTCGGTATTTCCTGCACTGTCACACGCTGGTCCTACGTTGCTAATTAGCTAATCAGTAGCATCAGCTGTGATGTGGGTCGGGAAAGTCGAATCTGTGCAGAGCGGTGGGGCGCGAGGACCGGGATTGGGAAACGCTGGTTTAACATATGATGTGATCAGGTTGGATAACTGCTTTCAGTGAAGTGATTTCCTCAATATAGATACATATAGAGAGATATTGAATAAACATGTTTAATGTTGCTTATTGCATGTTGTGTGCTTTGTTGAGCTCATTTGAGGGCTGCCTTGGCTTTTTGTATGTTCCACTTACTTGGTGTAATACGTGCAGTGGTCCAGTCTCGGTTTATCAGCTAAAATATGAGTTTTGTCTGTAATAAAAGGAACAATTTGAAGTTTCTGGTGGTATGTGTGGTTTCTGTAAGCTATTAAAACGTTAGACAACGTAAACACTTTCGTTGATCTTGAAATATTTTAAGCATTTTTATGGGTTTGTCATGATGCGGTTGTAGGGGGAAGATGAGGACACTGTTGCAGGCAGAATAAAAAGGGTTTATGGATGGGAATGGAGAGGGTGAACACAACGATGGAGAAAAGCACAAGTCCAAAAGCACACACAAAAGCAGAGCAAAATGGTACGGAAAAAAAACCACACACAAAACCAGGAACAAAGTACCAACTGAAAGCCGAGGCCCGTGCTTCCAGTCGTTTGCAGCAGGTATGGGGAAAACCTCGGTGAGTAAACAGAAAGAGTGAGGTCCTTACGCTCTAAGACTCAGGGGGCAAATTGAACCGATCCAGACTCGGTTAGCACAACGACAGTCTGACCGGGAGGAAGCTTACTGAGAGCCACGAGTCTGGGGAGAAGCAAAGGAGAGATGGGTAAACAACATGAGTCAATAAACAGAACAAAACGGAAACCAGAAATCCAAGAGGGGAAGAGCAGAACTGAGACCAGGCAACAAACAGATGAGACCAAACGTAATCCACAACCACACATAGTATGAGGGATACAGACTCCGAGACACACCGCTTAAATTGACTTAAATAAAAACGGCTTGCCATATGCACCAATCCCAAACTCAAGGCAAAATGAGACACAGGTGAAAGCAATAATAAGCGCGGGGGTGTTCTACACACACACTGACCTACTAGGTAGGGAACACACAGTGCAAACAACATACCCGGAAGTGAGTGCGCTCTCACCAGATAGTGAACTACTCAAGAGGGCACGAAGTGCAGACACAGAACCCGGAAGTGGGGAGCAAGCTAACAGTGAAAGCACAAATCTAACCAAGGAGACGCTAGGGGCAGACACCACAGAAACAACACCGAAAGTGAACCCAGAGAGTAAGAAAAACAAAACAGATTCTGGCCTGGGTTCACAGTGGCACGGTCCCGTCTAAGTCGGGCGTGACTGTGACAGGGTTTCATAAGATTAGGGATAGACGTTTAAAGTCCATATTTGAACAGCAGAGATCAGGATGTTTCAGGGAAGACTGGGAACATACGGAAAATTCCCTGTTTAAACAGCAAGATAAAACTGTTTATTTCGGACATTTTTGGTAAGATTTGAGAGCTGAAAATCGACTTAAACAGACATTTAAGTACCTTTACACAATCATGACTTTGAAACTTTGGGAGATGAATTTTGAAGACATATTCTTTCATATAAGACTAAAAAATAAAAATCGATATTTTCAATGCTTTTTAGTTTTATCAGCCTGTACCTTAAAATTATAACGTGCGACTCCCGACTCATTTCGCCAAATAGGTTCACACTTGATAATATAGGTGCGTTATTTTGATGTTCCACGGTCTTTGCTTCCACCTGATGGACAGAATGTCGTAAAACATAACAAATTAACATAACACCAATCATTTCTTTTTAATCAAAGCACTATTTATGCATGTTTAGTCTCCTGTCCACAGTTTACTACAACTGTGCACAGTGGCAATGAGTTTCTTTTCATTTTCTACTTTAGCAAAATGTTTTACTTGTATCTGTCTCCCTCTTTTGGATGTTGTCTCCATGTTTTTAGTTCTAATCTTAGATATATGTTTTGAATAAGGCATACTGTCTGCAGTAAATATACATGAAAATACTCATGTGAATAGACTAAAATGAATTAACTCGCCCTTTATCTCTCCTCCAGGAGAATAGAATAATCATAGCTATCTGCTAAATATACAACAGTGGAGTATATGTCAATTTTATGTCAATAGGCAATAAATTTAAAAGCACTGTGAGCTTGTTTCTGCCCGGAATAAACTTGGCTTTTTAAGGGTGGTCTTGGTCTAGCGGTTAGAATACTCACGTCTGGACCAACAGGGTGTGGTTCAACTCCTATCTCCAGCTTTATCACCACTGGGTCCCTGATCAAGACTCATAACACTAAACTGCAACCAAGGAGACTGAAATAAGGAAGTTGTCCTCTATAAGAACCTGGGGCTTTGTTTTACCAGGTGATCAATAACAATACAAATTTGCTGAACAGTCTTTTTAGTCTTTTTACTGGTGATTTGGTGCTTAATATTTTATGCCATAACTGTTTGTATTTATTCATTATCATTGGGTGTTGTGCTTATTTCATGTTAAATGCAGTCTAGATCTGTTAACACAATATCACTTCTATGTATTAATTCTATTCACCAAGCATTTATTAAAACTTTAACTGCACCCCAACCACCACATCATTACACTGAAAATGATGTTTACTTCTCATGTATGGATGGCTGATGCTTTACTCTAATCATAAACTTAAAACGATAATAAAACAAACTAGAAAGAAAACAAAAGTCCAACAAAAAAAAAATATTTAAAAAAATCATTAATAATGTTCTAAAATGATTATCATTAGAGCATACAGCACAGCAGCGTTCCAGCATAAAGTGTCTTTAATGTCTGACTCATGCACAAATAATAACCAAAGTAATAAAATTTTATTGTGAGCATGAGGAGCATAAAGCATTTTATAACACAGGAATCATCTAGTAACCAAAATACAACAAAGAATTCCATTTATTGTTAATTTATTGTGAGAAATGTACATCTGTTTGTTTGGTGGCAACATATTTTGCATTCACTCCATTTTTTATGTTTTTTTGAACATGTGTAAATAATAAACCATGAAGAATAATGTGATAACGTCTTTCATTATAAACACACAGAGCAAGGAATAGCCAGAGGTAAGAGACTATAAACTAACTGCAGTTCTGGGGTTATTATTGCTGGCAGCTAAAAACAAAAGACAAAGTAGAAAAGTATGGATAAAATATATGAATGCGGTAAAAAAATGTAGCACAAAAAACTTAATGAATGCCATGACTGAATTTGTTAATTGAATCCAAGCTTTCGAAATACTTTTTACTTAGTCATTGCGTATTATTTCTTTTCAGAAAAAATAATTACACATCTTAATGTTGTTGTCGTTGTTTTTTTAATCATTGTTTAGATATCTAATTCTTTTCATATCCTAATATCTTTCTGGAATTTCAGTCACTTGGTCGTTCACTTTTTGGTAATATCCTCCTCAACATCATCATAGTCTGTAGGCAAAGAACAGTATGATTATCTGTTCAGATAAAAATATTTCAACAGTTGTAACTCTATTATATCTTAAACACATGGCAGGTCATAATTTACATTACCATTGCACTATAATCATTCATTCATTATCTGAACCGCTTAATCCCAACCGGGGTCATGGGGAACTGGAGCCTGTCCCAAGAACTACGGGCACAAGGCGGAGAACAACCCTGGACAGCCACCAATACACCGCAAGGCACACACACTCACACAATCACACTCTCACTCACACCTTATGGAGCCAATTTAGAGTTGCCAATTAACTGATAGTGCATGCTTTTTGCACTGTGGGAAACCAGAGCACCCAGAGAAAACCCACACAAACACAGGGAGAGCATGAAAACTCCACACAGAAGGGCCCTATGGTCGATACGGGGATCGAACCCAGGACCTTCTTGCTGTGAGGTGGCAGCTCTAACCACTCCGCCTAAGACAATGTGCAAGTCTACAACAACAAATCACCAAAAATGTATCAACTCCAGTTAAACTACATCTGTCGTGTTGACTAACCTGCCAAGCATGCTGACTCCTGTCCAGAAGGCATGACGTCATCATAATTCTCTGCTGCATAATCTACAACATATGAAGACAGATATTAACGGCAATTAGGCCTGCAACAGTTAGTCAAAAAAAATTGTCAACACCTAATTTATCTTTTTAAAATTAGCGACAATTACATGCTTTTGCCAAGTGGCTATAATGACAGTACAGTAATATTTATGTTAGTTTACCTGTAGGAAAACAATTTCTAATGGATGATGTTGGTTAAATATTATATGAGGAATATTAGCTAGTGTGTTAAATGAAGTAGTAAATATGTTAATTTATTATGCATTTCCAGTTTTTTTTCTTGTTTTTGTTAATCAACATGTCAATACATGAATTTCAGTCCCCAGAAATCACACTGGTTCAATTTCAGCATCTGATTCAAACAGTAGTATACTTTAAAGCCTGTTGTCGACCATATAGCTATCATCACATGCATGTTCACGCCAGCTTATCTTGGCAGGCACACTGAATTCCTCACAACACCTGCACCGCAGTTCAAAGCGTTTGTTAACAATTACCTTTTTAAAATGTACATGATTTATATCAAATAATTTTTAACAATATTTAATAAGTATTTTGAGTTAATTATTGGTGCATTATCTCTCCATTCAAAAGACCACTTGCACTACACAATAAATGACACAAATATATCTGATAAAGTTATTCAAATTCATGATTCATGGATCATTAATTTAATTTGCTACAGGACCTTGTAATGTAAAGGTGAGTGAGAGACTAGACAACAGGAGCCATGCTCACAAGAAGCAGAGATGGAGGTTGTGACAGAAATAATAACTGACTAAACAACTATTTAAAAAAAACACTGAAGGATTACTCAACTAGCAAAGTATTCATTTGTGGCAGCATTATAAAATTACTTAATTAAACAAAAACCCAAACAAACCTGCTCCTGTATGTGGATTCTGTCCAGCACTAATGGCATCATCATAGATTTCTAGTTTACCCTCTATGTACAGACATAAAGAACATTATTAACTTCAGTAAATGGACTTTTAATGGATTTTATTAGTAAATTTTTATATTTACTTATGTTTTACAATATTTTATATTGACTTTGGTTTTTATGATGTCCACATTAACTATGATATCAATCATTCAACTGTGGTATAATGGTAAATGAAATAATAACCAAATAATTTCGCTGATAATTTGCAAATTAGTTGCAGCCTCACATATCTGTATTTGTCCAAAGCTCCATAATGAAGTGCAGATGACTGATATTCTATTCTAGAGGAGAAGTCGTAAAACAGATACAGTACATACCTTCTTTACTATTTGATTTTTGTCCATCAGTGGTGACATTGTCATATCCCTCTGGTATCTCTTCTGTCCCCAGTTCACCTAATTAACAATGTTAAATGTTAAGAAATATATTTCAAAGTGTTTAATTGACTTTGCATGGCATTTAATAAAGAAATAACATGAGACATATATCTACTTATCAGGCCACTGGTTGTTGTGGCATCATCATAATATTCAGTCTTTTCCTCATTTAGAGGCTTTCCTGTAACAGAAAAAACTACATAAAATATCTAGCTCTGATAGTTTTAGTGCAAGATACACTACTACATTTTCTAATTTATAGATTTCAGAATATATAAATGTTATTTTGCATTGTTAATGATTGACAATCCACTGTTACATTTTTTATCTGTATAAAATGAGTCACATACATGCATCTGTCCTATTACCTGAAATTAGCTGCTCATCCACATCCTCATATGCATGTTGGGATTCAGGTGGGATGTTTCCTAAAGGACGAGAAGAGTATGTGTAATAGGTTTAATCTTATATATGTTTATGGACAGACTTTGAGGTATTTGTTCTAATGGTGTATATAAATATAATATTAAATATAATCCTCATCACTCACTCTTTTGAGTTTTTAAGGGGGTGCGTTTAGTAGCAAATCTGTAGTCAATCTCTTCATAGACTGCCTCAGGCTGAGTCCTCGATCTCCTCTTAGAGAGCACTGTGAGTGGAGACCGAGAGAAACATGAGGCCAGATTGAAGGCAGATTTAAGGTCAGATTAACTGTATAGTGGTTGGACTGTAAGTAATCACAGAATCTCACCCTGTTGCGTTTCATGGGGATTAAGGATGAGTTACAACTTAAACACAAACCAGAATTAAGTACAAGAAAACTGGGAGACCCCTAGTGATTGCCCATTAAGGCAGCCAATAAATTGAATGTGACACTGCTACCTCTCCTGAGTTTTCTGTTCTGATAAAACAGCACAAGCAGAAGCGCTAACGCCAGTAACAGCACCATCCCCAGCACCAGGAGGCTCACATAAGCTGCTGCTGGACTTTGTGGAGGAGTTGTTATCCTCTCTGTCTCAGTGACTGTAAAATAAATCAGATAACAAAACTGAACATTAGACATTTATATTCTGAAATATGTTAAAAGAAATAACAAAGAGACAAAAAGACAACCTGTAGTGGTGGATGTGGTGGTTCTTAAAGGTGTGGTAGGAGAATGAACAGATATTTCTGGGAAATCATAAAAAATACTTTAAACATATATATCTTTTACATCTACTGTACATTTACTGCATTTCCTAATTGCAGGAACAGTCTCCCTGGAGCAAACTGGGATTAGCTTATAATAATTAGCTGAATTCATGTTATTACTTGCCCCGCCTGAGTTGTAGATGGGAGATAAAGCATCACACAAATAGTACTATCACAGGATAAAATCCTGCCCAGCAGCAAGACACGTGAGTGGTGAAGAGGATAAGGACCAAGGAGAGCAATCATCTGTCCTGGTTACAGTACCATTGTTTTGGACAGCCGCAGAGCACATGGTCACTGACCCTTTACCATAATTGGGATTTAGTAATGAAGCTATAAGGTGCAACCTTTGGAGGATAAAATGAGACCCAGTGCAAAGCCATGTAGTCAGTTAAACAGCATGCTACTGGACAGTAAGCCATACAGACCAACCAAATTATTTACTTAATTAATCTATTTTTGTTCCCAGGACTCTCTTTTGTTTGTTCTCTCTCTCTCAGATACCAGTGTGGACCTGTGACCAGCTTGAGGGCAGTGTAGCCTCACTGAAGGCACCACTACCCAAGAACCCTTACAACCTACTTCTTTTCCACTGCCTTTTGTTTTTTCATTGGTTCTCACTGGTGTGGAAATAAATACTCCCTCTCTGGACTTATTCCTGGACAACTTTGTCGTTTTATGCATTCCTTCCAAGTGGCTCATGACAGTACACACAACCAATTGTCAGTATTTTGGGGTAACACCAAGAAAAGATAATTTTTTGCAGTTGAAGACTCCATAAATCAACACACTCCTCTGACCTGCACATATGACTCCAGCATCGTTACTGTGGGAGCAGTGGGTTTGTTTCTTCAGGGAATGAGGACAGTCCCACAGGTGAATCTCATTCCCTCTACACTTCACTCTGCTCAGCCAGGTAGAGCCTTCACCAGCACCAAAGGCAGCACTCCCATTTGCACTCAGCGCCGGCCCACAGCCCAACTGCCTGCAGACCACCTGAGCGTCCCTGATGTCCCAGAGATCATCACAGACGGAGCCCCATGCAGCGTTATGATACACCTCCAGTCTGCCAGAACAGCTTCCCTTTGTTCCATTTAGCCTGAGCGGCAGGTGATCTACATCACACACATCACACAACATGAATCATGTCTGTAGCCACAGAAACAAAAATATAGCATAACACAGAAATTGAAATATTATCAAACCTTTTTATAGTTTGACTTGCCAAAATAGTAGAGAATGCAGAACTAAAAGATGTCCATTTTGAAAAGACTTGTATTTATTATTAATAACAGCTGAATTATTTCTGGTTACTGCACTGAATTGCTTTTATTTGGATGAATTTTAAATTGATAAACATTACTTACTTGAACACTGTCTCTGTTGGGATGATGAGCATTTCAGATGTTTGTGTAGCCCATAATTGCTCTCTCCTATATTATGACAAAAACAACATAATAATCATGGTCAGGTGTTTTAAGGACTAACCAATAAGACAGTTAGGCTTGATCATTGAGACAGTCAGCTTTGGCCAGATTAAGCATTATGCATTGCACATAGTAATTTGTTTAAACATCTTTTTGTTTTAACTCTACAGCATCTAAAACTAGTGCACTAAAGAACCTCTTACCAGAGCAGGTAATATGTGCCACATCGCTGCTTTTATCACATGTGTTCTGGCCCCAGGGGGAAGATGGACAATGCCACAGAGTGGGGTCGTGTTTCCTACATTTAAAATCATCCAGCCAGTTAGGAGCTGATTCCACTCTGGCTCTCGCCCAAATCTCAGAGCCAGTACTTCCACAGTTCAGCTCCTGACATATCAAACTTACTGTTTCTTTCTCTATACCCCTCATGCACACATTACCCCAGGTTCCATTGTAGAAAACTTCCAGATTCCCCTCACAGCCGTCAGTGAGTCTGATCTTTTTAAATTCTGATGAATGTGGAGGTTATAGACATTGCAGTAAAACAAAAGAAATATATAGTGTTTATATATAATTAACTTTCTATTTACATTTTGTAACACTTGCAAATTGTGAGCTAATATATGCTCAATGACTTTACCTGAACATATGACCCCTACATCCTCCTTGTGTGAACATTCAACCTCTCCACAGTGCTGAAATCTGCAGTTCCACAGGGACATCTCCTTCCCCTCACATTCCACCTCATTCAGCAATATGGGTCCAGTTCCAGGACCAAACCAGGCTGGTACATGGGCACTGAGGGCCACTCCACACTGCAGCTCTCTGCATACCACCTGGGCGTCCTCAATATCCCACAAGTCATCACACACTGTTCCCCACGAGCCATTGTGGAAAACCTCCAGCCTTCCTGCACACTGTCCTCCAGAACCTGTCAGTCTAATGGAGCTATGGGCTACATCAAAACACAGGCATTGCTTAAGCCCACATGCAGTGAGACGCCTGCACAGCCTCGTCGCATAATTCAAGAGTCAAAGCTCATGCACCAGTGACCCGTGAGCACTACTCTGCTCAACTTCAAGAAGTCTCCTAATCTCTTTGCCCCACTAAGAGAGATATCTGCCAAGGAACCTATTAAAATTATTGTGCTTATAGCTGATTCTACAGCATATGTAAATAAGATCCTAAGAGACACCAACAGTTGAGATCACATGGTTACAGAGATCCAGCACATATCAATGAACGAGGAAATTTAAAGGTGTTAGCCGGGGCTAGTCACAAATGCTGACAGCAGAGAAAAAGACTAAATTGACTGCCATTATGATGAAATACTTAATTTTAATGGTTTCTTTAAATCTATAATTTTGGGACACACACACATACACAAACACACCTATATGCACATTTTAAATGCATACTTTTAACTCAGGATGGCTCTCTCTTCTGAGATTTGGTTCTTCTCTTTGTCCTTGACTGGTCAGTAACCAGATGCCAACATTTTTCAGCATTGTTGTTTTCTTCTTGTTTAGTCCTGATTACTCTAATATTTCACTTTTATTTTTGTATATTTAAGCACTGCCTCCCACCTTTGTCTTATATGGTAAACATAATGCTGCATGGAAATGCTTTCATTTGTCTTGGTATCTGGTTAGTCTCTGATTTATTTTAGTTTATTTGTGTGTTCAGGGCAAAAACTAGGGATTAACTTAGATTCTTTAGTTATAATAAATGAAGTTTAGTCAAATAAACATTTCTGTTTGAGCTTTGGGTCACTTTGATACATTAAATTGTATTCCCTCACTTTAGACAGTCATAATTAAAATTAGATTATTACCAGAGCAGGTGATATACAGCTGTTCTCTGAAACTGCAGTTGACAGTTTGTGCACCGCTGCAGTTTCCCAGATGGACTTCACTGCCAGAGCAGCTGAAACCTGTCACACACATGCAGCTGGGTTCAGAACTCGATGGAGAGGAGCTGAAATTTAGGACAGAGCCACAACCCAGCTGTCTGCACACCACAGAGCCCTCAGACACATTCCAGGAGTCCAGGAGAACTCTCCTCCAGTCCTGCATGAAGTAAACCTCCACTTCCCCCTCACACTCTCTCCCTCCAGACAACCGCACCAGACCCTCATGTAACACTGAAGAAGAGCCTAAAGGGGAAACCACAAATACTGCTATTAACATTAATTCCTACATATAGTCAAAAATACAGTATGGTCTTATGACAGTAAATCACCATTACAAATGACTCCAACATCCTGCTTATGAGAGCATGCAGCTCGACTCCATGATGAAATATGACATTGTGACAAATGTGTCTCATTTCCCTGACAGTCAAACATATCAGCCCAGATCTGATCACTCCCCTCCCCAAACCAGTCTGCCCCCAGCATGGCCACAGCACTCCCACAATTCAGCTGTGCACAGAGGACACTGGCAGCTCTCATGTTCCAGCTCACATCACACACTGTGCCCCAATCACTGAGGTACTGGAGCTCCACTCGACCAGAACAGGAGTCTAAGCCGTTCACCAAACGTACATCTGAAAAACCTTTACACATAACATATTGTTTATTAAAATAACAAAACAGTGAGTAAGAGACCGAAATTACAAAATGTAAAGGATCATCACAATGTTTTTAAAAAGGTAAAAAATTTACTTAACCAGAACATATCAGTCCCACATCATTCTCATGAGAGCAGTTGTGTTTTTGTGAAGAGGACGTTGGACAGTAGGAAATTTCAGATTCACTGCCTCTACACTGAAGCTCCTCCGACCACACCTGACCCTCCCCTCTGCCAAAAGCAGCTGCTCCCAGCACCTCCACAGGAATCCCACAGCCCAGCTCTCGACACACAACCTCTGCATCCCGCTGATCAAAAGCAGCATCACACACTGTGTTCCATTTGTCTTTGTGAAGCACCTCTACTCTTCCAGAGCACAAATGAGGGCCATCTTTAAGTCTGACCATTATGTGACCTGTCAGAGTTTGATAAAGTTTTAACACAATTCTTAGAAAACCAAGACTAAACATTACTCATCAGTAATCAGCAATGATGAGCCAATAAATTTAAGAATAATTGTTTGAAAAGTTATAACAGTAACAAGAAAAACAATAATATGAATGAAAGCATATATGCACTAATAATAATAATTGCAGAATTGCAACTAGTGATAGACAAAACATTTCATAAGAGATTTTAAAATGTTGATCAATACCTGTGCATACAAGACTGGCATCATCATAATGACTACATTTATGCACACCCCACCCCAATGATGAGCAGTGCTTCACTGTAGACTCTGATCCACTGCAGAATACATGGCTTAACCAGATTGGTCCTAATCCTGGTCCAAAGTATTCAAAGTGCAGGGGCTCCCCACAGTCCAGTTCTCTACATCCAACTATAATGGCTTCTGTATTTCCAGCAGCACCACACACTGTTCCCCACTGTCCTCTGTGAAGAACCTCAACCCTCCCAGCACAGTGACTGCCACCATCCACCAACCTTAGACTGCCTGTATACCACAATAAAACAGAGATCATAAAACAGGCAGAGATGAAATGAAATTGAAAGAAGAGTTTTCAATGAAGGAACATAATTCCCTAAACACCAATTCTCAGATGTTAAAGAAAGTTAAAAGCACTTGCTTACCAGCACATATCAGCCCCACATCATTGCCATGGGAGCAGTTATGTGTGAGTGAAGATGATGTTGGACAGGAATAAATCTGAGATTCGTTGCCTCTACACTGAAGCTCCTCTGACCACACCTGACCATCCCCTCTGCCAAAAGCAGCTGCTCCCAGCACCTCCAGAGGAGGGCCACAGCCCAGCTCTCTACACACAACCTCTGCATCCTGCTGGTCAAATGCAGCATCACACACTGTGCTCCAGGTCTGTCCATAAAGCACCTCAACTCTGCCAGAGCAGCGAGATCCACCAACCAGCCTGACGCCTGAATATTATCATTAAAAAACATTTTCTGAGTTTGTGACAGAAAATATGTAACAGTGAACTTTACTTTTGCCAAAGCAAAAAAATTTTTTTCCAGTGAATTATTGTTTTTATTTTACTTTATGCAGAGAAGGGCCTTTTGAAGATAATTTTTGAGCCCTTTGCCCCTTTATTGTCTCATTAGTACCTCTCAGCCACTCAGGTCTGCTTTATAAAATCACCAAGCTGGCACAAGCTGCTGCCTCTATGTCTCAAACTATGTGGATGCAAAAAAGTGGAAGTTTCAGTCAGACTTGGTTAATTTATGTTTTTTTAATGTTAGTTTCCAGATTAATCATTTGCATTAACATGGTAAAGTTCCCAGCCCTACTTTCAACAAATTTTAACAAAGTGCCTCTATGCAAAAAATTACAGCACACTGTGACAAAAAGACAAAAACTTCAACATTTGCTCAAATTGGGATTGCAGCTGTGAGACTGCCCTGACTGGTTGTGTTGCTATATTGAAATCTGCCTTGTCAACTGAGAACAGAGCAGTTGACGTCTTGGAAAGACTGGAGGGCGCCAAGGAAGAAAAATGTAAGTGGTTTAAATGACCACTGCTGTGTGCCACTTTTTTTCACTTTTTTTTTTTTAAATATGTTTTCCTCCAGCATTTAATAGAAGAATTAAAAAAACAACAAAAAATAGTAATTGAAATTTCTTCTGCGGATTAAGATTTTGATTCACTTAGCAGCTTACCTGAGCAGACAACTCCAGCATCTAAACTGTGGTTACAGTGATGAGTTTCCTGTACACACTGCTTCAATGTAGACTCTGAGCCATTACAGTTCACATTATCCATCCAGATTGGTCCTGATCCTGGTCCAAAGTGAGCATCACTCAGTGCATCTACAGCCTCTCCACAGCCCAGCTCTCTACACACCACTGCAGCATCTCTCATGTCCCAGCCATGACCACATACTGTTCCCCACTGTCCTCTATGAAGAACCTCCACCCTCCCAGCACAGCGACTGCCACCATCCGCTAGCCTTAATCTGTCTGTAAAACAGAGTCACACACACAACACACACACACACACACACACACACACACACACACACACACACACACACACACACACAGACAAACATAGACCAAACATGGGAAATCAACTGGGCAAATTTGAACTTCAAGTTTCCATTAAAGCAAAATGTCAAACTAAGATGAATCTTACCAGCACACACCAGACCCACATCATTAGCATGTGAGCAGCTGTGTTGGAGGGAAGATGATGTTGGACAGGAGTAAATCTGAGACTCGTTGCCTGTACACTGAAGCTCCTCTGACATCACCTGACCTTCTCCTCTGCCAAAAATAGCTGCTCCCAGAATCTCCACAAGAGGGCCACAGCCCAGCTCTCGACACACAACCTCTGCATCCTGCTGGTGAAAGGCAGCATCACACACTGTGTTCCAGGTCCTTCCATGAAGCATCTCTACTCTTCCAGAACAATCAGAACCTCCAACCAGTCTGACATCTGAATGAGAGATATCATTTGTGTATGAGTTATACCAGCAAGTAAAATTAATAATTAATAATTTATTTAACTTAGTTAATATTAATGCCAAATGGTAGACAAAAAAATGGAATAACTTTATCATTATACTATAAAAGCGTCTGCTATATCTATTTTATAGAAAACAATAGCAAGGATTCAAATAAATTAAAATGTTGTGGTGAAGATGAGGGATACACATTATCAATTTCTCTCCAAATATCTGGGATAGACCTTTTTTACTTTTCAAACAAAATATAACAACAAATGTATCTTTTTAATCTTGTTAATAGTTTTGTTTGGTCTTCATTAGTTTATCCAACAATCACACAAATGTTATTATATAGTGTGGAAATATTTTGTTAAATTTCATCTTTTGACTTGAAATTGACAGGGTGGAAAATGACAGAAAAGGATGGACTAAGATATTAGAGTACTGATTAAAATAAAGAACTACACATTAGTAGATACTGTTGTGTCAGTCTCCACCCTATCATGTATCATATGATACATACCATATCAGAAATCAAGGAAAGCTAATTTAACTGCTGTAATGTCTAGATGCTAAACATATTGGCACATAGCATTGGCCCTTAGATTTTTCATAAATTTGAAAGTCTTTTACATTGTATCTCTTATTTTCATGGGGGGTATTTTCTGTACGCTGCTTTATTCAACCAAGATCAGAAGTCTTGTCTTGGATGAGTTAATGCTGGTGAAATTCATCCGATTTAGTTGGGTTAGAGCGTTCCTGTTGTTTGCCTGTCTCCGTTTTGACCCTTGCTTGCTGTATTTGGATTACCCCTCGGCCTCTGGCAATTTGGATTTGTTTGCTCCGCGGACTGTGTTTTCTGGTTTCGAACTGTGCTTTAATAAACCCTCGGTTTTTCATCAAATTGATCCTGTGCCTGAGACCTGGTTTTGTTGACTCTGCATTTGGGTTCACCTGCCTGCCATTACAGCGTGGCTGCCACACCAACCTCTAATCATCCACGGCTGACACAGAATCGGCTCATCAAGGCTCATCAAGTGGAGCATAAAAGAAGACGCCACAGTCACCATGCAGTCAGCGACCTTCACGCCTGTTGTATGCCTGCAAACTGACCACTAAACCCTGTGCTTTATCTCCCAACTCTCTCTCTCTCTCTCTCTCACACATTCTCATCTCACAGACTCATCCACGAAGCTGCTCTGAACCACCCATGCCACCCACCGAAGACGCCCCGACCACAAACTTTTCGATGGACTGGACTCTACCCCACAGACTTCTGGTTCAATAAAGGAGCCCCTTCAGCTCCTGAACTTGCTCTACTACCTGTCCTACTAATTTGGCTAATTGACAAAATCCAAATTTTCTATTCAATTCTATTGCCCGCTTCATCATAGAACAGATGGGAGAATTAGCAAAGAACACTGCTCTGCTAGAATTGGCCACCCGGTTGCGCTTGCCAGATAAGCGTCATATGGCCAGAGCACTTCTCACGAAGCTGACCGCCAACCGTGACGTGGAGGCCTACCTCCACACATTTGAGGTAATGGCAGAAAGGGAGGTCTGGGATGAGCGTGAGTGGGCCCCAATCCGCAAGTCACACGTCTATTGTGTCTGGCTGTGCGGAACGTTGTTCAACGATGCACCACGTGCCAGCATACCAACCCAAGAGCACCACCACCACTCCCCATCATCGAGGTCCCGTTCGAGTATGTGAGCTTCCAAAATCAGTGCAGGGACATGAATACATCCTTGTATTGGTGGACTATGCCACTCGCTATCCGGAGGCCATCGCCCTATGTAAATCCATCGCCAACGAGCTCTTCCTCCTTGCCAGCTGTAACTACGGTGGCTGGCCTTGACAGGGCAGGTACTAATACTGCAGCCATCTTATTTGAATCATTTACTCTGATTGACCAGTCAGATCTAACGTCCTTAATCTTTTACTCAAATTCATCTACTTGTATGTTAGACCCTGTTCCAACAAGGTTACTCAAAGAGATGATTCCAGTAGTGATTGAACCTCTACTAGCAATAGTTAGTAGAAGAAGCCCAGCTTAGATTCTGTGGAAATGTTAAACTATAGACCAATATCTAATCTTCCATTTATCTCCAAAATAATACAGAAAGTTGTAGCCAGTCAACTAACCTCATTTTTGCAGGAAAACCAGATTCATGAAAGATTTCACTTTGGGTTTAGAGCAAACCATAGCATAGAGACTGCTCTGCTAAAAGTAGTGAGTTATCTCCTCTTATCTGCTGATCAGGGCTGTGCCTCGCTCAGAGTGCTGCTTGATCTTAGTGCTGCCTTTGATACTGTAGATCAGGGGCATTCAACTAGAATTTAAAGAGGTGCAGTTAGAGAAAATTTCCAGACGCAAAGGTCCAGAAGATTATAATGTATAACTATTTATTGTGATATATATTTAAGTAGCCTGTTAGTTGTATCAACATTGCATGTCATCAATACCTGACTTTCAAATCAAATTAATTCAGTACAATTCAAAAACATTTTGACAATATTTATTATCACGTTATATAGAACTGAACATGCATGTATGACTGCCGATATGTATGTTCTCTCATTTACTAAATAAAAGTAGGGCTGCATTTCAAAATAAGAGAAAATAACTAAATTGTGAAAATTGTGCATTTTTAAATAAAGCGCTGAACTTCAGGAAACTAAAGGGAGGAAAGCTTGATTTTCCCCTTTTCTGTATCATATTTTGACTCAACAGTCTCAACCAATTTTACAGAAAATAAACCTCAACACATCTTAACAGTTGAACAGTTTTAGAGGCTCACTTTCTTCCCCTCTTATATTCATATAGTCGTCTGTATCTCTCCCTTTCTCTCGCATCTGTATCTTTCTCTCTTTCTCACTCAGTTGTCTGTATCTCTCGCTTCTGTTTCTCTCGCTTTCTCTCACTCAGTCGTCTATATCTCTCCCTTTGTTAGCTCATGTATCACTATCATTCTTTTTCTTTCTGCCGTCTTTCACCCATTTGCCTTTAACTCTCTCATCTGTCTGCCCTCAGTGTAGAGTCGCAATGTTTACTGCCTGGAACGCACATACTTGATTGGCTGAGTGGTATGACGTGGGATGGCTTAACTTGCATGCAATTGGTCTGCACGTTTTCTCAGCTACTAAACCACTACCGAAAAGACTATAAAAGCTGCGCCTGTTAAAGTAGACGCGCACTGTCAGGTTTTAAATTATGACCTTCTGTTTTGGCTCTAGGTCCGGGTCCGTATGTGACAGATTCTGGGTCCGGACCCGGACCGCGGGCCACCTGTTAGTGGCCGCTGCTGTAGATCATACCATTCTCCTACATAGACTTGAACATGTTGTTGGTATCAGGGGAGTGGCCATCTCTTGGTTCAGATCCTACCTTTCTGATCGCTATCAGTATGTGAATATAAATAGTGATTCCTCAGAATACGTCAGGGTGAAATGTGGAGTGCCACAAGGATCAGTTTTAGGTCCCTTCCTGTTATCGCTGTACATGCTACCTTTAGGCTCAGTTATTTGTAAGCATGAAATTAGCTTTCACTGTTTTGCAGATGATAACAATTATATATATATATTGGCTAAAGCAGAAGACAGACAACAACTTCAGATAAGGGAAGAATGTTTAATTGATATAAAAAAAAGTGGATGTCAGAGAACTTCCTCTAGCTAAATCTAGATAAGACTGAGGTTCTTCTTACTGGCACTAATGCCACCAGAAGTCAATTATCTGACATCATGATCAATCTTGATGGATTATCCATTGCACCAAGTACTGTTTTTAAAAACTGAACTCAGTCCTCTAGAAGTGGTCCAAAAAGTGGACCAACAGGAAGGGAACTCAGTTCTTTTTATGTTTACACTGTGAGTTCATTTGACAGGGGACTCTTTTCTTTTTCTGGTCCACTTCAGCTCAGATGGGGCCTCAGTCCTTTTTCTGTTCATACTTATTTCTTATGGAGCTTTCAGACCTTTACTGCTTTGCATTCTGGGTAGTTTTCACTTTGAACAAAAACTGTCGAAGCGAACCAGGAGCATTTTGCGTTCATAAGGCGTGAGTTAAATGAACCGTGCCGCGGACTTAAAGCGAACCGGGCTGAGACCACCTCCCGACATTGTCTCAGTTCGGTTCATTTCAAAGGGGTCCGAGTTCATTTGGCGTGTTCACATATACATTAAAAATGCTGACTAATTGATCTGAGTTTGCTTTAAGGGCTAAAACGGACCAAGTGTGAAAACACCCTAAGAAATGTGCTATCCTTTCAAGATGCAGAGAAACTGGTTCAGGCATTTATTACCTCCAGGCTCAATTACTGTAATGTCTTATTCTCCGGTTGTCCAAATAGGTCCAGCTAGTCCAGAATGCAGTCCTCACTAAAACTAAAAAATATGATCATATCACCCCAATTCTATCCTCACTCCACTGGCTGCCAGTTAAATTTCATGTTGACTATAAAATACTCCTCTTGACTTATAAAGCTCTAAATGGTCTTGCACCGCAGTATGTGAGTGACCTTATTTGCAACTACAGTCTGACACGTACACTCCGATCGTAAGACGCAGGTCCCTTTTTACTGTGGGGCGTAGGATTAGTAAAGAAACGGGACTGGAGACACGTGAGTGGCTAACATGTAGTCTTTAGTTTATTGTCTTTCCAGAACACATCGGCACAGCACAAGCACTGGTGCACAACTCAGCAGGGGGCGGGGCATACAACATCCCAAGAGGGACAAATGCCAATGATCAATACACAACAGCAAGTCTTTTAGTAATACCCAGAATAAAGAACGTTACCGTGGGGGGAAGAGCATTTGCTCATAAAGCACCACATTTGTGGAATAAACGTCCTACTAGTGTTCAGAGCTCAGAGACAATCTCTACTTTTATGTCAAGGCTTAAGACTTAAGGCTTAGGTGTTACCTTCCATCTCTCCATTCTTAGCTAGGCTGCCGTAGTTATTTTAGCACTGCTGGAGGTTGAGTTAGGGCACTTAACTCTCTTCTCTCTTTTCTTCTTTTTCCAAGCTGATGATGCTTGGCCAACTGAATCCTCACCGGGACTCTATGGAGTTGTTCCGAGCTGATACTTGACCATCTCAACCCTACCGAGCTGATTCTGACTGACTGAACTCACCAGGGCTCTCTGGAGATGTCCTGAGCTGACGCTTGAACATCTCAACCCTCCTGGGCTGATGCTGACTGACTGAACCTGCACCGGGACTCCATGGAGACATCATCATGAAAACAACTGGGATTTGGACCCTATGGACCTCAACTGAATTCACAGTATAATACTGAACTAATTTTGGCTTAATGTTGCTGAGAGGGTCCTGCAAGTGGCCCAGTAACAACTTGGGATTCAAAACATCCCTTGGACTATTTTTGTATCTTTGCTTCTTTAAATAACTTACAACTCATCTTGAATTAATGCTTCCTGTGTATGAAATGTTCGTGTGCCTGGTCACTCAGAGGAGGAAGGGGGCCTCTTCCGAGTCTAGTTCCTCTCAAGGTTTCTTCCTATTAGAGGGAGTTTTTCCTTGCCACTGTCGCCCATTTTTATATGTAATATTTTTACAACTGTCAGTTTTTTTTTTACAATTAACCACCACTCGGTTTCAGTTAAGAATGGACAAAGAATTAAGCTTATTTATATGAATGGATGAATTCTAATAAACGTGTTTAAACAAAATTATATATCCTCATGTGACATGAGTGCTTTATAATCCTCCTTTGGTTTATCATTAACATTTTTTGACATTTAATAGTGTAGCTGAAGGAAAAAAAATTCTGCTTAGCGTCTAATCGGAAACTGGCTAATGTCGCCGTAGACCAGCGGTGTGAACGCTCTGTACTAGAGCAGTGGAGTTGCGTGTGGCAAGTCGCAACGTGACAATTACGGCTGAGTTGGACAATACGGCTGGGTCGCTCCTTGTCTAGGCATGAGTTTGCCTGGTTAGTATGTGGTTAAATGACCTCCCTTAATGTGAACTATTTGATTGTTTTAAACTTATGCTTTGTTATCATAGGGAGTGTGGTGTGGGGCATTCGATTCCGCTCCCCTGGATCTGCTGCTGCTTTGCCTACACTAATTTGCGTGATCTGTGTCACTTCTGTCTGAGTTCGCTGTACGCCACTTCATTACAGACTGCAGACCTGCCTGCTTTTCTCACCGGTGAAGGCCGGGTGTTTGCAAGTGTGTGTGTGCTTGAGTGTGTGTGTGTGTGTGTGCCGCGCCTGTGTGCGTGCGCGCCGACGCAGTGTCTTCTGTTCTGTGCTATGTTTTGATTAATGTATTTTTTTGGTTTGTGTGTTGGTGTTTTATGTTCTTGCTTCGTGTGGGCAAGCTGTTTCTTTGGTCAGCCTTGTAATTTTTATTTGGATATTTTCAGTTGTGTTAATAATGATTTGAATTTGAGATTTTGTTAATTTGCTGTTAATCATTGTTTTGTTTTTTTGTCCTTCATTTAGAAGCTGAGCACCTAAGGTGGTGGTCCTGGCAACTCGGGGTGGCAGTCTTTAGTTTCTTTGGTGTGCTGTGTTTTCCCCTCTGGTTGTGTTTATTATATTTTTAGTTATTTGCACATGATTCTGGGTGACTCTTCCCCTTGTCCCAGTACCCCCAGTGGTAAGTCTCAGCTCTGCACAAAGTTGTTGTCTTTATTTTTCATTTTTGATCACTTATTTACTTGGAGTATTGTTTCATGCGACCAACATATTTTAAGAGCCTGTTTTTTTATGAAGAATAAAATTTGGTATTAAAGTTAGAACCACGTCTCCTTGCTTTCATTGAGTGAATGGATCAGCGGGCCTTTTGGTTCAGTGGTAGGGTGACTGAACTTATTCATTCCCTGGTTGTAATTCCCAGGGTGGCATAGTCGAGTCAAATTGTGAGCCTAAGTTTATTGTCTCGCCACATTAGTTTTATTATATTGTTTCTTGTTTGTTTCTTATTGTCAAGCACCATTAGCTGTTTTAATTAAAGAGGGACAAAGAATTAATTAGGCTGGATGAAAATGTATAGGTCAATTGTATGTTACTTTATAAACACAGTAGTTGTTTCAATGATCTTGTCACGTCTGCGTCTCCTCCCCAACGCCCGGACTCACCAGAGTATTAAAGCGGAGGTTTGACGTGTCGCGTCGGGATTGTCATGGTAATGGTGCACCTGTCCCTTTAAGGATTCCCCTCTAGGCACGACCGGATTGTTTACGGCATGGTGATGGTTTCCCGTTCCTAATGTGCTTCAACTGTCTGTTATTATTGAGTTTACGTTCATTGGTTTGTGCTTGGTTGATTAGTAATATGTTCTATTATTTAACCAGACTGATCCGGACCGTCTTTGCTCGTTCACCCTCATACATGCCTTACTCTCGCTCCAGACTCCAGCTCGCTCAGAGACACCGGCCGCCGAACAAGCAAGCCGCTGCTAAGCTAGCTAGCTCCCCGTGCTAATGGCTAACCTGCTAGCTGCCTGCTAACCCACGCCAACTTGGATTACTGTGGCAACCGCTGGACAGTTTTTTCTCCTCGCGTCTGCCGGCTGGAGCTGAGTACTTTTGTTCTGTTATTTCACCTTGTAAATAAAGCACACTTGCAATTGACTCCCTCGTCTGTGTCTCCATCCGGGGCACGCAAGATGACAGATGAATGAGCCCAACAAATAGATGCAGCGGGAGTCCCACTGCCGGACGATGAGCTCGCCACGCTCACCCACCGGCAGACCCGACAACAAGGGCAGATTGATCAGCTCGCCAGGGCCCTGCAGGAAGTTCTCCCTTTCCTTCACACTCATGCAGCACCTCCAGCAGCCGCTGCTCCCCTGGTGGTGCCAGTGACCCCGCATCGAGCCCATGCCTCTCTCCCGGAGTGCTACGCCGGGGACACTGAGGGCTGTAAGCGATTTATCATGGCCAGCAAGCTCTACTTCGCGGAGTTCCCGGATCTGACAGGCTGAGAGAAGGTCACCATTATGCTGCAGCGCCTCACGGGTTGGGCGCAGGAGTGGGCAACGGCTCTGTGGGATGTCGGAGCGCCGCTCCTGCAAGACTATCCACGCTTCCTGGCCCACTTCAAGAGCGTGTTCCACCACCCCGACCAGGGGAAGGCAAGTGAGGAGCAGTCAATTCTGCCCCAGTCACGCACCTCACTGAACCCATTCACCTCCAGATTCCCCCACAACACACAGAACAGGTCCAGCTCCTGGTCCTGGACCATATGCCACAGTCGGCCATGGCTTCACACTCACAACCCTCACATCGATTGGTCCACCACCCGCATCCGCTCCTGGTACCCAACTGCACCCCCACTCAGGGACCTGCTACAGTAACCATTCAGGCCACCTCTATTGAGAGTCCAAACACACACGCAGCACTCAACATCCCCCACGAGTACACTGATTTGGCAGAGGTGTTTATTGTATCTAAGGCCACACGTCTTCCGCCTCACCGATTGTGCAACTGTGCTATTGACCTGTTTCCTGGCACTGCACCTCCCAGGTCACGAGTCTATCCATTGTCAGAGGTTAAGACCAAAGCAATGGAGGATTACATCACCGAGGCGCTCAGGAATGGGACCATTAGCAGGTCCACGTCCCCTGCCTCTGCTAGCTTCTTCTTTATCGAGAAAAAGGACGGCGGCCTCAGACCGTGCATCAACTACCAAGGGCTCAATGCGGTCACAGTGATGTACCCGCACCCCCTGCCGCTCATCCCCTCGGTCATTGATCAGCTCCATGGGGTCAGGCTTTTCACTAAGCTTGACCTCTGAAGTTCATACAACCTAGTCTGGATTAGAGCAGGCGACGAGTGGAAGATGGCATTCAGTACCACCTCAGGCCATTATCATTGTAACATTATGCCTTTCGGCTTGGCCAATGCGCCGTCTTTCTTTCAGTCATTTATAAATGACGTGTTCTGGGACATGCTGCACTGCTACGTCATGGTATACCTTGACGACATCTTGGTGTACTCACCAGACTACCCGACGCATGTGCAGCATGTCCGGGCAGTCCTTCATCGTCTGCTCCAACACAGACTCTACGCCAAAGCCAAGAAGTGCGAGTTTCACTGAAGTGAGATCGCATTTCTCAGCTACACCATCAGGCTGCAGGGGGTGGGCATGGACAAGAAAAAGGTGGCAGCTATAACTGAATGGCCAGAGCCCACAGCGGTGAAGGAGTTGCAGCGGTTCCTGGGGTTTGCCAACTTCTATAGGCACTTTATCCGGGGCTTTAGCCAGGTGGCCGCACCCCTCACAGCCCTCCTCCGAGGCAAACCCAAAACACTAGTCATGACGGAGCCAGCCTGTCAGGTGTTTAGTAAGTTGAAAGCTCTGTTCACACAAGCTCCCATACTTCGGCTTCCTGATACCGTTGAAGCCATTCGTGGTCAAAGTCAACGCCTTGGAGGTAGGTCTAGGGCGGGTCTTGTCACAAAGGTCAGGGACCCTGGAGAAGCTGTACCCATGTGCATTCTTTTCTCGGAAGCTAATAGAGGCAGAGCAGTATTACGATATCGGTAATCGCGAACTGTTAGCTGTGAAGGGGGTGTTGGAGGAATGGCGGCACTGGCTGGAGGGGGCACAACATCCTTTTGTAGTATTCACAGATCACCGCAATCTGGAATACATCCGGCAAGCCAAAAGACTCAACCTGAGACAGGCTCGATAGGCTCTTTTCTTTACCCTATTCCACTTTACTATCACCTATCGTCCTGGCTCAAAAAAAATGGGAAAGCCGATGCCCTGTCTCGGTGTTTTGCACTGCCCGAAGCTGTCAAGGCCCCGGAGCCCATTCCCCAGCCAGAGGTAGTGGTGGCCCCGATCACGTGGGACCTGGATGAGGAGATCGCCCGAAAGGTCTTTGTGCCGGGGCCGCTGCGAACTCAGGTTGTGGAGTGGGTCCACACTATACCTGCTAGTGGCCATCCGGGAATATCAGGGACCTTGCGGCTGGTGCAGCAAAAATGCTGGTGGCCCGCAATGAGCCAGGACATCCAAAGGGCAGTTGCCTCCTGCTCAGTGTGCGCAGCCACTAAGAGTTCTAACTAACTTCCTGCCAGAAAACTAATGCCCCTCCCGATACTGTCCAGGCCGTGGTCCCACATCTCTGTGGAGTTTGTCACAGACCTGCCAGCATCCAAAGGGTACACCACTATCCTGGTGGTAGTGGACCGTTTTTCAAAAGGTGTTCATTTTCTTCCTCTGGTTTCTCTTGCCTCTGCCCTGCAGGTAGCCAAGACGCTGTTCCAGCATGTGTTCCAGGTGTATGGTCTGCCGGAGGAAATCCTCTCTGACCGGGGTCCCCAGTTCGTCTCCCAGGTCTGGAAGGCGTTCATGAAGAAACTGGGGATCACCGTGAGCCTAACATCTGGCTATCACCCGCAGTCTAACGAGCAGGCTGAGCACACTAACTAGGAGTTGGGGAGGTTCTTCCGGTCCTACTGTCATGCCCGGCAGCACGACTGGGCAGAGTACTTGTTTTGGGCAGAGTACGCCCAGAATTCCATCCGCCATACCGGCTTCACCCCTTTGAGTGTGTGCTAGGGTACCAGCCTCCATTGTGCCCATGGGACACTTCCCCCACCGAGGTCCCTCATGTGGATGAGTGGTTCCAGAAGGCGGAACGTGTCTGGGAAGGAGCACACACTAACATCCAGCGAGCAGTCCGTCAATTTACCCATCAGGCCGATCGGCAGAGGCAAGAGGTGCCAGAGTATTGGGCAGGTGATCGGGTGTGGCTGTCAACCTGGGATTTGTGTCTAGGTCTCCCCTCTCACAAGTTAACCCCTAAATATGTGGTATCAGAAATCATCAACCCTGTGTCTGTGAAACTGCAGCTCCCATCTCACATGCGTGTCTCACCTGTCTTTCATGTGTCTCTCCTCAGGCTGGCAGTCTGGGGTCCATTGGATCGGGGAGATGCAGAACCTACGCTGCCCGGGGAAATCGACATTGAGGGCACTCCCACCTACCGAGTCCGGCAACTGGTGGACTCCCGACGGCAGGGTGGTCGCCTGCAATACCTGGTCAACTGGGAGGGGTACGGCCCAGAGGAACAGAGCTGGGTACCGGCTTGGGACATCCTCAGTCAAGACCTGGTAGAGGAGTTTAACCAGGCCCGGCCGGACCACCCAGCTCCTCGACCTCGGGGCTGCCCGCCCAGCCAGGGGTGGTCCTGAAGGGGGGGTACTGTCACATCTGTGCCTCACCAGAGTATTAAACCGGGGGTTTGACGTGTCGCGTCAGGGTTGTCATGGTAATGGTGTGCCTGTCCCTTTAAGGATTCCCCGCTAGGCACGACCGGGTTGTTTATGTCATGGTGATGGTTTCCCATTCCTAATGTACTCATCTTGCACGCAAGATGACAGTTCTTATGTTTTCTGTAGTATATGTTTGTTTCTTAAAAAATCAGAAAAAAAAGCTTCAGATGAAATTATTTGGACGTATAGAAAATACCCCCCTGTACTACACTCATCTTGTTGTTGTATGACAAACCACGGTGAACATCACACCGGAAATGGAAGTGCAGACCTTCTAATAAAGATTAATGTTTGCCAAGACGCTGTGCACAGCATCTATAACCTGCAACACTGATCGGAGCGTACGCCCTATCGCCAAGCATGTTTCCGACATTGGTCTTTCCAACATGTTGTTTTAGACACACTTCGCTCTTGTTAAATTTAACACTTGCACTAACATTTAAGCAGTGTTAGGAGTAACTGAATGTACGTAGCGCGGTTATATAATCAGATTACACATTATGGGTAACTGTATTCCATTACAGTTACAGTTTAAATAGATGGTACTCAGAATACACTTACATTGTTACAAATTATCGATTACATGACAGTATTTATAAGTTTCATATGTATATGCTCTGTCTAATAAATAAAATTCCATTCATTACCGGATGCCCTTCAAAACACGCAAACAATGATTCTAATGTAAATGTCCATTTAACATAAGTTGCCGCAGTCACACAGTGGAGGAGCCAGAGCTGGAGTCAGCACCACAGACCCAGCGCAGAAATGCATTTCTCTCTGGGCAATTCAAACAACACTTCACATTAACCTTTCAGTGTTGACGAACTCATTATTTGTGAGTAATTCATTGCACAAAATTGAAGTAATTGCGCAGTGGTGAAATTGTGTTTGTTACAGGCATGACTCTCACAGGGAAGTCCAACGTTTAGTAAAGCATTCCAGTTGAGTCAAATCTTCCCCTTCATTACAGATGAAACATATTTTAGCAGATAAGTAACAAAACAACTAACGTTCTGCATACAATACAACCATTTATTTGATATATTCAGTGTTTATTCCAGACGGACCTGTCTGCTGGCAACGTAAAAAAAAAAAAAACTCGCCAGAACTCGTCAGTATAAGCATAGCCTTTACAGACCTAAGAATATTCGGGGCATTTATGCATTTTTACGCAATTACTGCAGTTACTGTGCTCAGAATTACTCACAAATAAGAATAAGCATATTATATATATACATACAAGCAATGTAATTCAGAGTTTCTGCTAAATTTCGTGTAAAGCAGAACTAATCATTTATCTTGTGGAGTTGTAATTACAAGACTTTGTTTCTGAATTCCGAATATGAGAATTAGCATAATTTCAAAAATTGTGTGGTACTTTGGTAAACAAAGATTCACAAATCTTAATTGATCCTAATTGTAATCTTAATCATGTATCAATATATGGATGAATTTACTAACTTGAGGTAGATCTTGATGAAGAATTTGAGGGTTTAAATGATAAGGAATTAGTATTAGTCAGATGTATGTTTCTCTCCAATATTACCAAAACGTAACCAGAGCTAGGAGCGACGGGGCCTTTTGGAATGGTCTCCAAAAGGAGGTACTGGAGAAGAATGTGAAGATTTTAGATAGTAAGAAAGGCTATTTAGAATGGACTGTTCTAACCACCATTATAGTTGTAACATCATTGAGGTTAGAAGTTAAGAAGGTCCTCTTGAAATGTTCTCTGAATGAGGGACTAACATATACCCTTTGTCTGCTGGAAGGACGCAAAGAAAGGTTAGGCGCTCCAAAGGAAGCCTTAAAAGGGGGCCCCAGTAATTATATTTAAGGAGTAATTACTGTACTTATGAAATTTTGGTAATGACATCCAAAACCTGTTTTGAATGTGGACTCTGTTGGTATAGGGGGATCTGGCAAAAAAGACCATGGGAATGGAGGGTCGCGAGGAAGGGCACGAGTGGGAGACACTCGGGGACTTATGTTCCCGGGGAATCTTTGTATACTTAGAATATCAATTATCTATTAGATGCTCATGTGCTGATTGAAGCCCAGAACAACCCATGGTGGAAGAAGGTAATTAAGTTATACTTAATTGGGCATCTTTTGGGGGATAATAAAGGAAGGTGGAGTCTTGAATAATGCATTAGGGGTGGAGGCTTGTATAGGCAAATACTACTCTTATTGGCCAAGAGCCAAGAAAGGGGGTGTAATCCATAAAGAGGTGGTGTCTTTGAAGGTCTATATAACCTGAGTACAATTTTGGTAAAGGGGGAGCAACTGGCCACTGCTTTCCAACGACTATGGTTTATCTGAATAAACAACGATGCCTCATCTTTCTGACTGCGGCTGGTTTTTCCTGTGTTTTTTCCAATTTTCATGACAATCTCTAATTCACTATCAAAACCATTCTCTGTGATTATCATGATTGATGGTTGATAGTTAGATTGTAGTGCAGTAGTGAACTGTCTTACCTGAGCAGATAACTCCAGCTACATTAGTTTGTTTGCAGTCATGTCTGCCCCATCCATTTGATATGCATTTTTTCAGTGTAAACTCTGACCCGTTACAGTTCACGTTATCCATCCAGATTGGTCCTGATCCTGGTCCAAAGTGAGCATCACTCAGTGCATCTACAACCCCTCCACAGCCCAGCTCTCTACACACCACTGCAGCATCTCTCATATCCCAGCCATGACCACATACTGTTCCCCATTGTCCCTTATGAAGAACCTCCACCCTCCCAGCACAGCGACTGCCACCATCCACCAGCCTCACACTGTCTGTATATCAGAGAAAAAGAGAGAATACATACACAGATTAAATGTACAATTATGGATAAACAAGCAATATAATAATAATAATAATAATAATAATAATACACAACAAGGCAGGCTTGCTTTCTATAGTCAGTGGTGAATGTCAGCATTTTCACCACCATGTTCAAAGTAGCCTAAATAGGTCTACACGCAGCATGTCACAGGACAGTCCAGTAGGTATGGCCAAGAGGTTACAGGGCTATTTATATGCAGTCAGTATTTCCAAATGAAATTGAACTTGAAAAGATTCCTTAAAACTGTATCAATAACTTGCGCAAAAATTCACAAAACAATCTAGATTAACAAATTAACATTAACATCAACAATCTTAATTCCGTTAAGATGGAGATTGTCATGAAAAAAGAAAATGCAAAACCATATAATGAGAATTTTCCTTAGTGGCATGTTAGATTAATCTGAGACTAAGAGAATCAAACCTTACCAGCACACACCAGCCCCACATCATTGCTATGGGAGCATGTGTGTTTAATTGAAGATGATGTTGGACAGAAGTAAATCTGAGATTCATTGCCAATACACTGAAGCTCTTCCGACCACACCTGACCCTCCCCTTTACCAAAAGCTGCTGCTCCCAGCATTTCTGCAGGAAACCCACAGCCCAGCTCTCGGCACACAACCTCTGCATCCTGCTGGTCAAAGGCAGCATCACACACTGTATTCCATGTCTGTCCATGAAGCACCTCTGCTCTCCCAGAACAATAAGAACCACCAACCAGCCTGACTCCTAAAATAATATCATGAAAACAGGAACAATGATAGACATATGTGACTGAGTAAACCTCAATACATTTAAGTAACCTACAGGCAGGATTATGAATTTTGGCAGGAACACATAGCATTTGTCACAATAACTGCAAATATTTTCAATAATTGATGGCATTTTGGTCTTACAATTCTTTTTCTACAGTGCAATGTTCAGTAAGGAACTTTTAAATTAATCTTAATTTCACTTAATCACTTAATTTAGCACTAAGCATCTTACCTGAACAGACAAGTCCAGCAACATTAGTATGATTACAGTCATATTTTTCCCATCCTCCTGATACACATTGCTTCAGTGTAGACTCTGATCCAATACAGTTCACATTATCTATCCAGGTTGGTCCTGATCCTGGTCCAAAGTGGTCATCTCTCAGTACATCTAGAGCGTCTCCACAGTCCAACTCTCTACACACCACTGCAGCATCTCTCATATCCCAGTTATCACCACACACTGTTCCCCATTGTCCTCTATGAAGAACCTCCACTCTGCCAGCACAGCGACTGCCACCATCCACTAACCTCACACTGTCTGAATCTTTGAGAAAACAAATGAGAGAGCTTACAAAAATGCCAAAATATCAAATACCAAAGAGTATCATTTTTTAAATATTAAAACAGTTTCATCATATTTTTTCAGGATGTTTTCATCATACACTCATGATGATTGTATATTTCAGGTTTATTGTCACAGCATTTAGCAGAGCAACTTCCATTTTCGTAATTTCAAGGAGAGTTTCCCTGAGAGAAACTTGGGTGTCTTGCTCAGGGAGCCAGTGATGGTAGTGTTGGATGTAGGATTCAAACAAATTGGGGTAGTTGGTGGTGTAATGGTTGGGGTGTTCGTTCTGTAATCAGAAGGTCGCTGGTTCTAATCTCGGACTGGTAAAGGTACCACTGAGGTGCTCATGAGCAAGAGCTATGCCCACGTTAGCTGCCCACTTCTACTTCATGAATGGGTCATGCAGAGGTCACATTTCATTGTGGTCCACTGTAGAGCTGCAGCTATCTATTCTTTTTGCGATCTATTGATTGTTTAATCGATTAATCAGATAAAAAATAAAAAAGACAAGACTGAAAATGTACAATCAATTGGCATTTTTTCTTGACTGGTCCTTTTTTAAAAATCAAAATTAACCCTTAAGTGCCTGAGGGAATTTGGGGTTGCCTTTGTTTTAAACCTTAATCTGGTGTGTGTGTGTGTGTGTGTATATATAGACGTTCTCACATGCTTTGTTGTGTTCAGAACGTCCTGCGCCATTCAGATTTGCCATAGTTTGATGTGTAAATGCTGACACAGTCTTGAAATCAGCACATTTCTGATGACAATTGACTTGCGCCTGTAGAAATGTTTACTTTGTTGTAGATTTATGTAGTATAAAAGTGCTGGAATATAGATATAACTACTAGAAATAGTAAGAACAGTGTCTGTTTGAGACATTCTATAGCTCAGTACTGTGAAGAAAATAAGGTTAGTCACACATTTCTTTCATTTTTTTATAGATTAATCTCTAACATTATAAAATTAATTCATTTTCCAAACCGGAAATAATCCCAATAATCCCAACTCGCAGGGGACAGGAGCCTATCCAGGCAACTTTCGGGTGCAGGGTAGGGACCAGCCCTGGGCAGGCACCAACACACCACAGGGCACACACAGTCACACACACACACACATTCACACACATTCACACCTTAAGGGCCAATTTAGAGTCGCCAATTAGCCTATAACGCATGCCTTTGGATGGTGGGAGGAAACCGGAGCACCCGGAGGACACCCACGCAAACACGGGGAGAGCGTGCAAACTCCACACAGAAAGGCCCTATGGCCGTCCCCGAGTTTCGAACCTAGGACCTTCTCGCTGTGAGGTGGCAGCTCTAACCACTGCACCACCGTGACGCCCCATTATAAAATTGAAAAGAAAAAAAAATTAAAATGAAGAAATACAAGTTTTGGGTAATTTTGAACCAATTTGGACTCATTATGGCCTATGAAATGAGCTGTTTTTGGCCTTTCTGGGAGGGAACTACATTTCCTACAATCCCCTGCATGCCACTCGGAGCCGTGACACAATAAAGCAATGGATGTGTGTCCCGGAGTAAACATTGAAAATCTCAATAAATGGCTGTATTGTGAGTAGAACGCTGGTTGTTGTGGTTAATTATCAGCTAAAAATGAGTTTTATCTGTAATAAAATGGAAATTTTGACTAAACAGTAGCATTTTAGCTAGTAATGGCACTCACGCACATGCGCTCACAAACATAGCATGTTTACATGCATTTAGATAGATAGATAGATAGATAGATAGATAGATAGATAGATAGATAGATAGATAGATAGATAGATAGATAGATATGCCTTTACTGTCATTGTACTGAAGCAGGATGCTACTCATACAACGAAACTGTAGGGGCTACTTAACAGTGCAAACAAGTACAGACAATGAACATAGTGCAGACAATAAACAGTGCAGATAGTAAACATAGTATAGACAATAAACATCAAACATGAAATTATGGACAGACAACAATGACACACTTAACAAGTCAAGAATTATAAAAGTATTGCACATATTAAGGTTAAATGCACATACAGTATATAAAATTGCACTATACAATAATAAATAAATACACATATTGTAGACAGTGTTGAAATTATTGCACTTTGCCCTGGGACTGGTGGAAAACTACAGCAGATATTGCACATTGTCTGTGAGTGGTAATGGTAAGAGTTTGTGTGTATTTAGTGCAGTGATGGCTTGCGTTTTTACGCATTTACTTCTGTTTTTGTGCACGGAAAATCTCACAAATAATTTCACATGCAGAGGAATCAGGTCTTGCCTTGATCGAGCCACAGAAAATGTTAAGCGTCACTAATAAACGTCTGTGTATAACACAAGCAGAGCATGCTCTAGTGGGTGAAATAAATTAAACAAAGCTTCGATTCTAGAAAAATTGCCTCAACCATTTTTTGTAACTGAATTATTCAAGTTATTTAAATAATCATTTCAGCCCTTGTTCACTGTGTGGTGTGGTGTGTTCACAATGACAAATAGCCACTCATTTTCTTGGTTCAGAGGTGAGTATCCAAACCACTAGACCACCACCACTCCTGGCTGCAGTAAAGGCTCTTTGTGTCAGTCTTTGTGTAATCTACGCCTTGATATTACACCTGAGAGCTGAGCCATGAAGGAGTGTGTGGTAAAGCATCTGGTGTTCCATATCACTAGCTTCTGCAAGTTTCCTTTTCATATTTAGAAATATGGTGGACTTTACTGAGCAATCAATGCAACCAATTAGTGTGCACAACCTGGTAAAGATCAGGGTGGTTGGTACATGGAATACCACAGACAGTAGGGATGCACCGATACCATTTTTTTGAGACCGAGTACGAGTACCGATATTTATTTTTGGGTACTCACCGATACCAAGTACCGATACCTGTGTAATTCTGTTATTAATAACAATGACAATAATAGCAGGCTTTTTAAAGATTTTTTTTTACCAATATCAATTACCGTAGCTCCCCAACGATAAGCTGCCCCACACTATAGGCTGCCCCAATCTACAAGCCGCAGAAAATGCTCATTTAGGTTTTAAAACTCTAAGATAAGCCGCCCCATGTTATTAGCCGGGACATTGTTGATTTTACCAATCTGAATCTACACTTCTACGTAATTTGCCCCACCCCTGGAGGTCTTTGTAGTATAACTGTATAGTAACATATACATTCACTCCGTCTGGCTGGCATGCAAACAGAAAACATACAGAACGGTTTTCGCAAAGCCGCAATCCTTCCTCCACCTACAAGCCTACCAGCAGCACAAGCAACGTCTGCAATATCCGAGAGCGATACCGGTGACGAAAACGTATCCAACATCAGCGACAGCAAAGCAGCACAGGTTACGATCGAGGTGTTCGGGGACGACGATGATGTTTACGGATCTGATTTTGAAGGATTTGAAGAAAGATAAGCCTAATAATTTTTGCATTTCAGTGTTGCTAATTTTATACTGAAGAATTTACATGTAGACAGATGATTGACTTTGCTGCAGTACTCCCATCCTCCAGTCGTTCAAACGAAAATTAAAAACTGATCTTTTCCCAGTCAACAATAAACTTTTGTTCCTTTTATTTCTGTTAAATTTTGTTTTTGCCTAGCTTGTATGATATACTAGGATGTAATGTAATGTAGCAAGGCCTGAAGAAGTGTAATTTTTACATTGCAGCAACGAGGCTGGATGCGGCAGCACCAATTAAGTGACAGAACTTCACTGATCTATCTTTGTTTGCTGCAGTAAACAGTACATTTAAATTCAACGAATCACTTGAGTAGGTCGTCTTTTTTGTACACTGAATTATACTTTTAGCGAATGCGTTTTCATGTTTTTAGATAGACTGCCCCATTTAAGCAAGCCGCACTTAATACGCAGGTTTGTAAAATTGATGTATAAGCCTATCGTTGGGGAAATACGGTAGTCTAAACTAAAAAAAAAAAACACTTTCAAAAACCAAAATATAAATTAAAGTACACTTGAGCCTTATTATGTCATTTTATAAAATGATACTAATTTATTGTCCATTTATTTGTTCTATAAGTATCAAAACATAAAAAAGCAACTACAATTAAATAAAATATTAAATAAGATTCCGGTATCGGTGCATCACTAACAGACAGCATCACTAAAGGCCAGTATGAATACAGTGTGATGTCTTGTTGTGTAGCCATAAGCCATGTCCGCTTCAAACTTATCAATATCTTATCTTGGACATGATACACTATATTGCACTAAATTATTATTGAATAAATACAATATTCATATCTTACCAGCACATAGAACTCCCGCATCATTTTTATGGGAACAGCTGTGTTTATAGGAAGATATTTTTGGACATAAGTTAATCTGAGATTCGTTGCCTCTACACTGAAGCTCCTCTGACCACACCTGACCCTCTCCTCTGCCAAAAGCAGCTGCTCCCAGGACCTCCACAAGAGGACCACAGCCCAGCTCTCGACACACAACCTCTGCATCCTGCTGGTCAAAGGCAGCATCACACACTGTGTTCCAGATCTGTCCATGAAGCACCTCAACTCTCCCAGAGCAACGTGTGCCACCAACCAGTCTGACTTCTAAAATATGATCACAAAAACATTTTATATACTTTAAGAAATATTGTTTTTATGTTTTTATTTACATATATAGAAGGTCTGTTTAACAGCAAACTTTTTATTGAACACTAGATTGTGTGTACCATATGTGTTTTACTGTTAATGAACATTTAAATTGTTCAGATTAGCAACCTACCTGAGCAGATGATTCCAACATCATTACTGTGATCACATAATACATTCACTCCTTTTGATCCACACAATGTTATTGAAGGTTCAGATCCATCACAAATCAATTCTTGTAACATAACAGCCCCTGATCCTGGTCCAAAATGACTGCTACTAAGTATATCTACAGGTGTACCGCAGCCCAGCTCTCTACACATCACAGTACTTTCTGCCATATCCCATACTTTCTTACAAAACGTATGCCAGACTCCTGCAAAATGACCCTCCACTCGCCCAGCGCAGCGTGTAGGACCATTTACCAACCTGACTCTGCCTGTGTAGCAGAAAAACAGAGAGAGAGAGAGAGAGAGAGAGAGAGAGAGAGAAAGAGAATCAAAAATGACCAAAATAGTTAAATATATATTTCAATTATACCACAGAATGACATGTTGCACATTTATTTATACACATGTACGTAAATAAAAGTTGAGATTATGACAGTTATTTGTAGGATTATTTTAGACTGACAGAATCCTTTTTGTGTAGTCATCTAATGGCAAAAAAATTGTACACACTTTGTTATTAGGGGGCCATGCAGTGGAACACTGCGTGGAACCCTATTGGAATCGTGCTGATTTTTTGCCTTAAAACGTGTTGTGGAGAAAAAACTGTAAGACCTACAGCTTTGAAATTTGGCAGGTAGGTCCAGTACCCCACCCACTACTCAAAATTGCACCAAAATAAGCTATTTTGCGTTTTTCCAAAAAAAATTGCATTTTGCCTAATAACTTTTGAACCGTAGCTCCGATTCTCAAAAATCTTATACCATCTTACTCCTTGGGTCAAGACGAATCTTTATAGACTCTCACATCTATTTCCACCATATTGGATTTCTCGCTAATTTGCATAGTATGCGAAACCACCTCTTGCAAACTAGACCCTGGATTTTTATCCAATCTGCATGCAACTGGTATCATTTGAATCCCAAGACATTCTTCTTTAATTATTATTAAGCACATTTTTAATTTAGGTCTTCATTTGGCTGTAATATGCAAATAAATGTGGTGGGCTTGGCATAGGACTGCAATGCCACACACTGAGTGTCATAGAAATCCGGCTCTGGGTGGGCTACAGCTTTGAAATTTGGCAGGTAGGTCTGGTACCCCTCCCACTCAGGCAAAAAAAAATTGCACCACTCTGCCAGTTGGTGGCGCTATAATAAGCTATTTTGCGTTTTGCCTAATAAGTTTTGAACCATAGCACCCTAGATAAAAGGATGAAACGTGTCATTTTTCAACATCTGTCCACTTTGATTCGTCAAAAACTGATAAAGCTGCAAACTGCATGGCCCCCGTAATCACTGCTTGCAGTTATATTTACAGTATAGTTTATTAGACAACAATGTTGTTAATTAGACTAATGTCACGGCCTCCCTTCATGTGTATTAGATCACGTTAGGTTTTGTTTAGCTGTGCACCGCCCCGTTAGATCCCTCCCCACTTCCGGGTTCTGTGTATACACTTCGTGTGCCCTTCCCAGTAGTTCACGTCGTGATTAGTACGCTCCCCACTTCCGGGTTTTGTCTGCACTTCGTGCGCCCTTTCCTTAGTAGTTCACGGGTGAATTAGATCGCGCATTATTTTCGGTTTGAACGTTTTCACCTGTTTATGATTTAGCTCTCGGTTCGCCATTGGTTTATTACTTTATTAGCTTGTTTCGTTTGGTTATTTAAACCAGCCGATCCGGTGAGTATTTTGAGGCGCCATGGTGGGAGACGCGGACTCAGAACTTGGAGTCAAATGGTGAAAACCTTACAAACGGCGCAACATTTAAAGGATTCTGATTTGTTGGACGGAAAGAACAGAAAGAAGAACGCGTGTACTGGAGATCGATGTCGAAATATGTGGACTAAAGTTGGAAAAACTGGAGAAGTAAGGAGTGGAATGGCGGTAAGTCACAGCTGTACTGTGAATGGGCCTGAGTGGGGAGACTGTGAGATAGAAGACAGTGATGATAGTATGGAAATGAGTCAAGAGACAGTGAGACCAAAAGGTAAAACAGGAAGTGAAGTTGATGGAATAAATGCAAAAAAAAAGCTAGGAACTCTAGTGAACTAAGTGGTAGACAAGAGGAAAGGGTTCAGGAGGCAGTATCGTATAAGATTGTGCTTAGGTTTGGGGAAGGCAATGGAGTATCATCAATGCGCCCAATAAAACTAACAACAATATTGAAAAACCAAGTGGGAGAAATTTTTATGGCTAAGGTACTGAGGGATGGAAATCTATTGATTGTTTGTAAAAGTGAGGAACAACAAGAAAAAGCAAGAAAAATCAAGGAAATAGGCAAATACAAAGCGTTAAGTATGAGCAATATCGGAGTAGGGAGTAAATGGAGTAAAGGAGTAATCTGGGGAGTTCCAATCGGTGTAAATATGGAAGATCTCAAGTCAAACATGCGAGGCGGAAAGATCAAAGAAGTAAGACGTATGCAAACAGTTAGGGATGGGACAAGAAGTGACAATGAGGGCATTATTATTGTGTTTGAGGATGAGATGCTCCCAACAAGAGTAACGCTAGGTTATATGAGCTACAATGTAAGGGAATACGTACCAAACCCGGTAAGATGTTATAATTGTCAAAGATTTGGGCACCTGGCCAAAGTGTGCAAAGGGAAGAAGAGATGTGCGAGATGTAGGGGGAATCATGGATATTAAGAATGTAATCGTAGTACACAGCCAAAGTGCTGCAATTGTGGAGGAAATCATAGTGTAGCATTTGGATGGTGTGCAATCATGAAGAGAGAGAGAGAAATTCAGCAAATAAAGACAAAAAATAAGATAACGTATGCAGAAGCAGTGAAAAGAATAAATCAAAGAGAAGGAATGGGAGGAGGATCTAGTATGACAAGACAAGATATGGAAGTACAAGAGGAAGTGGTTGAGGAGAAAATGCTAATAGAAGTAAAAAAGTTGGTAACATTTATTGCAGGTGTGATAAATGCAACAATGGACATCAAATCAAAAACAGAGAGAATTCAGGTAATAGTAAAGGCTGCTGCGCATCATCTTGATGTTAGTGGGATAACATGGGAGGAAGTAAGGAATAATCTGAATGCACAAGCAAGTCAAGAAAATACCTAGGTTGCACAAATTATTATGCCAATTATATTGCAATGGAATGCTAGAAGTCTTTTGGCAAATGGGCAGAAGTTTAAAAAATATATTGAAGATTTACCAAACAAGCCTGATGCTATATGTGTTCAAGAGACGTGGTTGAAGATAAATTTAGATTTTAAGATAGCAGGGTTTGTAAGTATTAGACTTGACAGGAATGAAGGAGTAGGAGGGGGATGTGTAACATTTATTAGGGAATACATATCTTTCAGAGAAATAGAAAAAGGATGTGATCAGGAATACATATTGATAACAGCATGGATTAAAGGGATAGAGTTGATAATTATTAATTACTATAATCCTTGTAGAAAGTTGGACATTGATAAAATGAGACAAATCAAAGGAATTAATGGGCGGAGGGTAATTATTTGTGGAGATTTTAATGCGCATAGTACGCTTTGGGGAGGGGAGAAGATAGATGAAAATGGAAGGGTAATTGAGATACTGTTAGACGAAATGAACATGGTCTGTGTAAATGATGGTAGGGGGACTAGGGTTGATCTACATAGAGGTAAGGTGTCGGTGTTAGATTTAACTTTGGTATCTAAACGTTTAGGAGACGTGTGTAATTGGGAAGTATGGGAAGAGTCAACGTTAGGGAGTGATCATTTTCTAGTGAGTAGTCAGTTAGTATGGAAAGGGGACCAAGAGCAAAGGGGAAGAGTAGAGAAATGGATGTTCAGTAAAGCCCAATGGGAAAAGTTTATGTATTTATGTAGTGTGGGAAGTATGGAAATTGATTTAAATGAAGACGTAGAAGAGATACTAGAGAAATTTAGAGAAGTTATAACAAGAGCTGCAGGGCTGCAGTAGGGGTAAAATGAAGAGGAGAGCAGTACCCTGGTGGACAGATGGTTGCAGTGAGGCTGTTAGAGAGAGGAATAGAATGTTTAAGCTGTTAAGGAAAACTCATAATATTCAAAATTTAATAAAATATAAGAAGCCGCAGGCAATAGTGAGGAAGACTATTAAGGAAGCAAAGAAACAGAGTTGGAGAGAATACTGTAGTAAAATAGGAAGAGCAACTCCAGTTGGAGAAGTATGGGGTATGATAAAGGGTATGAGAGGGATTAAAAAAGAATGGCAATATCCAGTATTGAAAGCAGGGGAAGAATTAGCAACTACGGAAAAGGAGAAAGCAGAGATGATAGCAAGAGAGCTTATTAAAGTTCATAGTTCAAATAATTTAACGGAAAATGGAGCGAGAGGCAGAGAAAGAACAAAAGAGAAATATCCTGGTATAACTGAGGAAAGAGAGAGCACGGATAGTCCAATGGATGTTCTGTTTAGTATAGGAGAATTGAAGAGGGTTTTAGGAACGTTTGGGACAACAGCTCCAGGAAAAGATAATATATGTTATGAGATGTTAAAGCATCTAGATGTGTTAGCGGTCGGAAAGTTGCTGGGATTGTATAATAAGGTATGGAAAGAGGGGAAACTTCCGATCAGCTGGAAAGAGGCAATCATCATCCCTATTAGGAAACCCGGAAAGGATGCAGTAGACCCTAGTAATTACAGACCGTTAGCACTTACTTCTCATATTGGAAAGGTGATGGAAAGAATGGTAACAGAAAGGCTAACCCATTATGTAGAAAGTAGAGGTATTATCTCAAGGTATCAGAGTGGATTTAGAAGAGGGAGAAGTACTATGGATCCTATAGTCTGTCTGGATACAGAAATTAGAAAGGCACAGGTTAACAAGGAGGTGGTATGGGCAGTGTTTATTGATATAGAGAAAGCGTATGATATGGTATGGAAAGAAGGAGTAATGATTAAATTAGATAAATTAGGAATCACAGGAAGAATGTTTAATTGGATTAAAGGCTTTTTGTTTGGTACAGTTATCCAAGTTAGGATAGGTTCAGCATTATCAGAAAGATATGTAGTAGAGAATGGAACTCCACAAGGGAGCGTGACAAGTCCGATTCTCTTTACAATAATGATTAATGACATCTTCTTGAATATTCAAAGTGATATTGGACGATCGTTATTTGCAGATGATGGAGCTCTTTGGAAGAGAGGAAGGAATGTTGAACATGTTAACCAAAGGATACAGGAAGCTGTAAACTTAGTGGAGGAGTGGTCATGATCATGGGGTTTTAAATTATCTGTTGAAAAGTCAAAAGTTGTATTGTTTACTAAGAAAAGAATAATAAATGATATAGAAGTTAAAATGTATGAGCAGAGATTGGAGCAGGTAAAGTCATTAAAATTTTTGGGGATGTGGTTAGACACAAGATTAATGTGGAATGATCATATTAATCAGATAGTTAACAAATGTAAAAAATACTAAATGTAATGAGATGTTTGACTGGAACTGATTGGGGAGCTAGTAGAAATGGGTTAAGAAATATATATATAGCGTTGGTACGATCAGTTTTAGATTATGGGTGTTTTATATATGGAAGAGCCTCCAAGTCAGCGCTACAAAAAATAGAAGTTGTGCAAGCCCAAGCATTAAGGGTATGTAGTGGAGTGTATAAAACAACTCCAGTAGCAGCACTTCATGTAGAAATGGGGGAAGTACCTTTACAGTTAAGAAGGAAGCAGCTCATGATGAACTACTGGATCAATCTCCAAGGTCGGTCAGTAAATAGGAACCCAGCAAAAAATGTTCTTATCCCAGGTTGGGAATATGGGAAAGATAAAATGAATTTTTTTGGATGGGATAGTGTGGAAGTGGCTAAAGAGATGGGATTGGATAATAAAGGTTTTAATGAAACAATGCCATTAGCAGTAACACCACCATGGTTATTTACTTTAGTTTCTGTTGATTTGGACATACTTGATAGGAGTAGGGATTATGAAAATATAGCTAATATGTCAGGGTTAATAGAAGATAGACTTATGACAATGTATAATGGATATACTGCAATTTATACAGACGGTTCCAAGAGTTTGGATACAGGAAAGACAGGTTTTGGTGTTTTTGTACCAGAATTAGGGATTTCAATAAAGACAAGAACTACAGAGCACTTGGCAATATATACAGTAGAGTTGATGGCTATAATTGCTGGATAGAGGAAAGTGGCTTGAAGAAAGTAATTATATGCTCAGACTCCAGTTCGGCATTGATTTCAATTAAATCATTATCATCAAAGTATAGGCAGGACTGCATATATGAAATATATGAAATTTTATTTAGACCCCAGAGAGTAAATGCGGTAATAGTACTCATGTGGGTTCCAGCTCACATAGGAGTTAAGGGAAATGAAACTGCAGATGTTTTAGCTAAAGATGCATGTCATCTAGATGAGATTATGGGAATCCTGTATAGTAAATCTGAAGCAAAAGTAATAGTAAAAAATAAAATAATAAAGGAATGGCAATATAACTGGGATAAGGAAGTAACGGGCAGACATTATTATAGAATTCAGGAGAAAGTAGGAAATAGGAGGGTGTGTAAAGGGAATAATAAAACTGAAGGTATAATTACGCGATTGAGAATGGGACACACGGGGCTAAATAAAACATTACACCTAATAGGGAAACATCCAACTGGTTTATGTGATCATTGTCAGGAGGAGGAGTCAGTGGAGCACATACTATGTCATTGCCAAAAGTACATTACAGAAAGAGAAATATTAAAGAAATAAATTAGGGAACAAGGTTCTGTAGGAATTAGCATTACAGACATGCTTAATGGCCATAACAATGGAAGTGTATTAAATTATTTGAGTATAACTGGTTTAATTAATACAATCTAATTAGTGTGTGTTGGAGGAAAAAGGAAAGAGAAGAATTTTTTTTTTTTTTTTTTGTCTGGGAGGTAGCAGATTCAGGCCCACACTCCAGTACAGTAGGTGGCAGTAATGCACCTTAACGTTAGATGCCGGCCGCCATTAAAACAGCAAAGAAGAAGAAGAAGAGTATTTTGAGTTCTCCTCCCTCATACCTTCGCGTCGTGTGGTTGGTGTGGAGCGTGTCTATATGGAGGTTTTGCCTGTTGGGATTTTCTATGTGGTTTTCTGGTTTCTGGACTGTTTTCATCTCTACGGTTCCAGGCTCGTGCTGCCCGCTGGTGAGTGTAATTTTGGCGACGTTCGTTCTGGACTTTCTCATGTGAGGAACGTTTAGGATCCTTTCTGGAACTCCCAGCAGCTGGGACTGAGGATTGCTACGTGTGGTTCCTGTATTCGAGATCTCTGAGGGCGGGAGTGCTAATCAGCACAGCGGAGGCACGAGACCATCACGTTAATCTTTTTTCATGACTTAATGAGTTTTTCTGAGTGACTGTTTTGTGTTTGAGTTTTTGCCTTCAGTTATTAAAGCCTTTGTTCCACCACTGCGTCATCCTCCTTTTTTATTTTTGTATTTTTTTTTTGGGCCGCTCGGCGTCCACATGACAACTAATTTCAATTTAATTTATTGGTTAAATTAAATTTATGGTCTAATTCTTTATTACATTTAATTGAAATAACAAATTAAATTTACATTTGTGTAACAACATTGTTGTCTAATTTTGCACCTGGATCCAGTTGTTCAGAAGTAAAATCGGATTATCCAATATTGGTTGTAATCTGGATCAAATCCTCAGTTTGTGTTCAAAACTTTTTAATAGGATGGGAATAACTTTAGTCCAATAAACCAGGATTATTCCGATCCCAGACATAGGATGGATTTAAACCAAGCTTGGATTACATAATCAAATCATAGTTTTTAGCTTTGAACAACCCATTTTCAGGATTTTGACCCACTTTATTCATAATCCAATGAGATTACGTTTGAACAGCTAGGTCCTAATTTAATTAATTTGATATTTAATTTCAGTAACAAAATGTAATTTAAATTACATTAATTAGTCAAATAGTCATTGTTTAGTATATGTACTTTTTTGCAATGAATTACAATAAATAATACAACGTAGGAATTAGACTATTATACCCCTAAAATAATCCTCCAATGAGTTGTCAAAATCAAAGCATTCTTTGCCAAACAACAATGATGCCTATAGGGAACTGTATAAATGAAAAAAGAAAAAAAAAAGCAGAAGATTTCCATCTTGCAGAGGAACAAATTACTTTGACCCAGCTACAGCAAATGAAATCCAAAATTCACATCCTCCATCTAAAAGCACAGCTTCAAAGAACCCAGAGTTTTATTTTATTTTTTAACTACCGGAAATTTACATTTTTATCTTGAAACACATGGTCGAAATAATCACAATCAGTTTTTAGCTTTAAACAACCCATTTTTAGGATTTGAGTATATTAGGTTATACTTATTCACTATTTATTTATTTTATACCTTCTCTTTTTATACAATGCCTGTGTACTTACCATCTGTGGACAGTGTAAATGTGGCCAACAGAATGATGAGACTCAGAAAGCCGTCCATTTTCCTCTGCCTGCTACACAACCTGTTAGTCTCACTCATCTGCACAAGTTTCACCTCCACTACCCAAGAGACTGAAGGAACTGTGTCCCGTCATCCCTAGAGAGAGAGAGAGAGGGGGCGCTTCCCACATCTGCCAATCACACTCACTATTACCTTATTAGAAAGAGAATGAAAATCATCAAACATCTTCAGTGGCAAATCAGAGGAAGCATTTGAATTTTCTCCATATATATCAATAGAATGTCAGCGCTGATGAAGCGAACTCCACCTCCTGTCACCAACATACAGGAGACTGATATCAAAGAGAGGAAGTGTTCACTCCAGTGTAGATGCAGCATTAATGCCTCACACCTGCACACAACTGATCCTCACACTGATAAAATTATGATTTTTTTCTCATGTATACAAATATTTTGGTGAAGGCAAAGAGGTTTGTGTGTGTGTGTGCCTCTCTCTAGCTCACAGTGTCACCTATACTGAACTTTTCAGATGATTATTCAGAAACAAATACATGAGAATAAATATACACTTTTAATTGTTCAGCTGCCATTCTGTGGTCCTTAAAATCTTTGTGTATATAATAGTTATTTATTATTTTCTATCTCAAGCTTTTTCAGGCTGTTTATTGAGGATCCTACAATGCAGTATAGATTTGCCTCATACTCTAATGCCTTTGCTTACCAAAAGCTATTTCTTTAGTTAAGTACAGTAGCTACCTTCCTGTTATTAACTTCATATTCTGCTTGGTGTCAGTTTTACCTTTTTACAGTCACAATTTAATTACTTTACAAATACTCTTTTAATGGACCACACTTCCATGCTGTTCTGAAATAGCACATCTACTAGTCTTTTCATATTGAAATGTTTTCTATTTTTATAATATCTTGATTTCCTACAAGACAAAATAGCAGGAGGGAATCAAGACCTGTGTGTACACTAGTTTCACTGCAGCGCATCAGTTTTAACCAGTGTTGGGAACGTACCTTTAAAAAAGTAATTAGTTATAGTTACTAGTTACTTCTCACATACAGTAACTGAGTTAGTAACTGAGTTACATCATTATAAAAGTAACTAATTACCAGGCAAAGTAACTATTGCGTTACTTAAAAAAGAAAATCTAATTTAATATAACTATAAAATAAATATAAAACATTGTACACTAATCTACACTATTTTCAAATTCAACATATTATTATAAATATTAT